>CATIWR010635902.1:0-16456 GCA_949677035.1 Omphalea diandra | reverse complement strand
TATATATATATATATATATATATATATATATATATAGCCTATGTGGCAACTAAAAATGAAAGTCTTTGTGGCAGTGATATATATAGTCTATATGGCAGCAATTTATGACATTGCATGTGGAAATAACCTTTAATAGTCTATGTGGCATTTAAGAGGAAAAACTCTTTATTTCGTACATGGGATGATGAGTTAATTATGTTTAAATATTGTTATGTTATTTGATATTGAAGTATCGTTATGCATTTACTTATTGAGTATGCAAACTCACTCTTTTATATGAAATCTTATTTCAGGAAGAGTAGACTAAAGATTGCATCCAGTATACTTTTCAAAGTCGTTGTCTAGCAGTGTAATAGAGGTTGGGTCAGTATGCAGTCAGTTAGTATTTTAATTTGATTATTCACGTATGTTTTGTTGTAAATAATTACTAAGTGGTGAACAAGAGACATAATAATAATAATAATAAAATTTAATCAGGTCTTTTAAACGACAATGGATAGACTTAAAGAGAAATTTAAATGATTATTAAATGGGGTGTGACAATAGCTCTCACTATAAAAGTACTTACTTTTTGAACACTTTCTCTTTTTTGTTTTTTTTTTTTATGAGAGGGTCCTTTTATAGGCAAAGACACGGAACTAGCCGTTAGAAATAAGGTTGTCACTTTATGTCACTAGAGTAAACACTCAACGCCTATTAGACATTCTCCACATCTATTTTTCAATCATCAATCCAGTGATTTTCAAACAGAATACAATTTCAATGATCATTGGTACTATCGAAACACCTATTGAAACTAGCTGTAAAAGAAAGATTTACCCAGACGCTCATCTTCTAACTTTCTTAATTGTTTATTCAATAACTCTTCAATGGCTATTAGCAATTCTCAACACCTGCTGGAATTTATCTTCAACTCCTATTGAAATATAAACAAGCCTATTGCAAATTTCCAAAAGGATGTGAACTTGATGTTGTATTTTTCAAGATTTTCAATAGTGCTTTAATGTCTATTGGTGAACTTTCAATGCCCGTTGAAAGTGATCTCAATGCCTGTTGCATTTTTAAGAGTGTCTCATTAGAGGGTCTAGAGATCTTAGCTTTGTCTGGGAACTTCTCTAGCGCCAATTGGTAGAATCCAACGCCCGTGTCGAGATCTTGAGAATTTTGCTTCAATCAAGTCACATGGTCTAATACCTATTGCAAAAATGCAATGCCTTGTTGAGATGTCAAGAGCCACGCCTATTGTGAAATTGCAACGCCCATTATGAAGAGACGTGCATAACTCAAGTGATTGAGTCATCCAATGCCTGTTATGCTTGAGAAAAACATTGGTTGAGCGGTCCAAAAGACTTTACTCATACTTGGATGTCATTTCAATGTCTGTTAAGATTCTTCAATGCCCCTTGCTAGAGTCACAATGCCTATTGAAATAGGGCAACACCCATTTGAGTTGAATACTTAAAGCTTTCACTATAACTCTTTCTCCAAACATCTTTGTTTAATAAATTGATATACCTGCAAAATTTTATATAATCACCTTAGACAAATCTTAGCTTTCAAATGTGTTTGTAATCATCAAAACAAGCTAGGTTCACCCTTATCCCAAGCTAGTTTCAATAAGTACTATAAGCAAAAAGGTTTTATCATAACACAATACTTAAGACTTGTGATAAGTTATCCTTGAGGGATAAAAAGGTGGAGAAAAAAAAACCAATCAATAAGAGGCTATTTGTGAGATAAACTACCTCTAAGGACTATTTAGTCTATATAGGCTAATTAAAGTATAGGTTTATCCTTCCTCCAACCCCTTTTCTTAAAAAATATTTTCTAGTATTACTAAGTTAACCTTATGATGTTGTAACCTAACTTCATCCTTAATATGTGCTACTTCAAAGTCTTATATTTTACATGGAATATAACCCCACCATCCATATTTTTAAATGATTTTTTTATTTTAATAAATTTAAGCAAATCTAGTGTTTTAATATCACTCTTAAATGATAACTGTTCATTAGGCTTAAAGAGAAGATTTTGAGGGGGTAAAGTCATTAGATTCTCATCACGATAATCAAGCTTTGCTGATATAGGAGTTTAAAACTAGGTGTTGTTTCCTAAACTAAAGAAGAAAAAGTATGCTATGGTCATTTAGAGCAAGAATCAACATTGCCATGCTAACTATAATGAAAAGGAATTTTGATGACTTTAAGTTGTTGAAAGTAGAAAGGTGAAGGGATGTTGGTAGATCGAATGATTGGGTTGCCCTTATCCTTTTCATTATTTATATCTTGACCTGCTTTCATCTTATAGTTGTTGATCTTGACTTCATGCTTGGCATTGAGGTAGATTTTGATGTTGTTAGAGTTGTTCCCACTTATAATAAATTGGATGAGCCAATTCCTTATCCTCATTCTTTGATCAATGAGCTACAAATTCTAAATGGCGCTGAGAAACCAATTATTAAAGTGATTGAGAAGGTATTTAGTGCTTTGAAGAAAATAATTAAGGCCTTAGAGAAGCAAGGGATAAAGGCTCATTTCTTACCATTTAGCATGTTCATAAGACCATTAGTGTTGCAGAGGATGTTGCTAGTTTTCTAAACTAAGATAAGCTTATAAGCACTAGATTTTGAAAATGTTGGGTTGCAAGTCTAATGATGAGAACCATATTCATTTTGTCATAGGAAGATGAGGATGAAAATTTCTAAGAAAGAAGGATAAGCTTGGTAGACCCTTAAACTAATTACTCCTAATAGTCACCCCAAGTCCAAGGTTGCCTTATTTGGCTGTGTAAAGGATGGTTCTACACCCAACATTGATGGTTATGCATAGTAATCTTCATGCAATCCAAATAGCTAAAAGTTTTAGAATATAAGAAGATTCAACCCACTAGGCTACATAGATGAGAGGTTAGTCACAAAACTAACTTCATATAATCTAAATAGTGGGATTGGATGATTTATGTATACCCACACAAGGACACCTTTCTTCTCCTTTATAAATAGCCCCTCACTTAAAGAGGCAAAGAAAAGCTAATCTACTCGGGGAAAATCTGCCTAAATTAATTCTTAAAATCATAAAATCTCTAACAAAATCTTAAACACCTAAACCTCACCAAAGAACACAAAAAGAAAAGCAAAACCCCTCAATCTCTTATTAAAATATTCATCTTCATTAGAAGAAAATCATCCAAAAGGTATCTTTAAAGGCAAATCTAATGCCTAAGCATATCTTCTACTCACTCTTCTCTCTATTTTTATTTTAAAGATTAGTATTTAAAATCATATAAAAACTATCCTCTAATAAATTTAATAGTTTATACAGACTTCTAAGTGGTCTATCCAAACTATTAAATAGTCTATACATAACACTTTTACTACTCATAACACCATAACTTATCCTTTTAGCTTTTTATTTTACTTTATTTTTATGTTTAGTTATCTTGATAGATGATTATAGGAGGCTTCAATAGCCTTTGAACTTCGTAGCCCTCCTTGTGTTGTGTTATTTTATATGTTTAGTGGTTCACTGTAGCCTTTCCATGTACGTGATGTATAGTTATGACCTATATGTGATTATGTCCATATGTTTAAGTAACATGCTTTATGCATACATCACACAACTCACTTGTACTTATACATATATATATTATCTATAGGTTTTGAGTTGCAAGTCAACCATGAGAGGAGGTAAACTTAAATTTGTGGTGATATTCTTAGTTTAGGATTCCTCATTCCATGGAACTGTGAGACAAACCTTATGGCTCTTTTATAGGCTTAAGATCATTGATACTTGCCACAACACTTATGACTCTTATGCATATATACACTTACATTACTTTTATGCACCCTTTACCCCTAATGATGATCGTATGATTTAGATAAGTGTAGATGGGTGAAACTATTAGATGTATGTTTAAGGATACAAAAATGAATAATTAACTAATAAGGGCAAAAGATGAAATGAACCAAAGATTCACCAAAGGTCATATCCCTAATTTCAAGTGATCTAAGTACCTAAGTCATACACAACTCCAAAAATCGAATCTCTAATGAGGTGAATTTGTGTCTTCTAAACTTTTATTTAGACCAATACCCTTCCTCGCTCAAAATTTATCTCGACTAAAGTTGGGTGCAACTTCATTATAGTCTAGAGGTATCATTAATGCACTACCCTAGAAAGGTCCATGGTGACCTTCACATTTGCCTAAGGCTCTACCTCTTGATAAGCCCATCCTAGGGTCCCACTATGAACCTACACACATGCCATTCTTTAGGGTTGCACCAAGTGTGATTCTAACCCCTTTGGTCCTTTAATGGTTAATAAAAGGTCAAAAGTTACAAGCAAAATCCCACTATTTGAGTGCATAACTCTAATTTCATGGTACTTACAGTGGTGACTCCACCAAAAATTAATGAAGTTAACTTCATAAGATGAATCTTTAGTTCATTTTATGTTTTTTCTTATATTAATCAATTCTACAATGCATTTAGTAAATTATACATACCATGTGCACTAGGAAACCTTGAATCCAACTAATTGGTATTTTAAACATCAAAATTAAGCTTTATTTGGGCTTAAGAGATTATAAGGAGGAAACATTACTCACACGTACCTTCAGGTATGTTAAATGCAAACTAACAACTACCCCAAGTTTGTGAGAACCATCTACTAGAATAATCCTTCAAACAAAAAACTTATATAAGATCTATAATGTCATGAAATAGGGTACCCTTCTTGATTGCTTATATTTCTTGTGAAAGGTTCAAGAGTTCAGAAGATCACAAATGAATTTTTGTATATCATCCCATAATATAAAGAATTATGTATATCCAATCCCCTTCAGATATATCATCCTATAATGTAAATATCTATGTATATCTCATTCCTTTATCATATGTCAGTTTTTTCAAGATAAAAATATAATTATAGACATAATGTACTTTACTAATTAAGACATGTATTATGCACTTTTATCTTGTTTGGTCTGAGGGAACATATGTGTTCACTACCCCCCTCTGACAGGTGAATTGACCACTACTTGAAAGAGCCACTATACATCATTTGTGTAAGGAATAAGGTTGGAAGAAATTTGTTCATAATTAAATAATATGTGCATTTCATGCATACATGCATATTTATAACTTGTTCACATATCATATTAATAATTTTTTACTTTGTAGCCATTATAATGCCACCTAAGCTTTCATGAAAGCAATGAGAGAAGAACTTAGCAAGAAAGAGTAAGACACCTAATATAATACAAAGTAGCAAATTAGGAAAAGAACTAAAATCCACAGTGGAGCAAGTGACCAAACAACATAAAATGAGCTTATGAAGAGGCTTAAGATATAATTGGATTACATAATAAGGGACCACGTCTTAAGAGAGATTTAGAAATAGCTAGTAAAGTTATTATCTAAGAAGAATAAGGCATCATTGAGCTAGGTTGATAAGGGTAAGGACCCAATGGATATTCCTCCACTAATGATCTTTGGTGATAGGTCATATGGCATGAACGACTATCATAAGAAAGAGGCCTCTAAGAAGAAAAACATCACTATTGTCATATTAGAAAAAAATTTAGGGAAAATGTTAAAGGTGATACAAAGATGGAAGACTTCGTCAAGTAATTAAAGAAGATTCAAAAGAATAAGGGGCAACTATTAAGGACCTATTAGCTCAAAAATAGGTGAAGCTTCCTTCTAATTTTTACATCTAAGAAATCCCTAAGTTCACGTGAATGTAGGATCCCAAGAACCACATTCGGCTTCATGTGCTTCGTATAAGTGCATTAAAAGTGTCAATAGAAATCATGTTAGATTATTTAAATTATCTTTGGAAGAATCATTAACTAATACTTTAACCAATCCAAGGCAATGAGAGATGTTTGGAAAGAGTCAAAGTGGAATTTCTAGGAACACTATGCTTATTTTTCTAACAAAGCGAAGCATAGGATACAAAAACATTATGAAATGAATTACAAGTTCAAATAAAAAATGTTAAATCATATATACTTTTTTTCTTTTTTAATAAATATATTTAATAAAAAAGAATAAAGAATCTCAAAATTTTCCAATAACGATACGCTTGAGGAAAAATTTAAAAATCTCACCAAAAAGAACTAACATAATTTTAACAGTGTTTTGATAAAAAAATTCAAAAAGTAATATTGTTACAAATTATTAACTACAAATAATTATTTTGTTAAGAAACTAAAGTGTGGTTATAAGTGATTAAACCATAAAAGAATAATTTTAAAGTTTGTATCTCATTTTGTTGGAATTATGGGCTATAAATGTGAAACCTAATTCATAAAACAGATAACTATTTAGTAGAATAAATTTCATAAAGAAAGTTATCAGAAATATTTTTTTTACATAAAAACAAAATAGAAATACAAGATAAATATAAGAGGATGTTGCAATTTTCTCCCCAAATAAATTTATAGATTTAGACTGTAAAAATTAAACAGTTTTTTATTGTATGATCTTATCACGATTATAAAGATCCTAGAAAAATGTTTGGCAACAATTAAAAGATTAGGAGCTATTTTCATTTTGATATTATCATCAACTAAAGGGATTAAAATGTTCTATATTAGGAAACTCATAAACCAAAACACAAGTAACTCTGCAATTTTAAAAATTTAATGTGTTAAAATACTAAAATTTACAATTTTTAGAGATTTTCTGATTTTATAATTAAAAACTAACATGAAAATTTTTTTTACTATCTCAAAATTTTATAAATTTAAATTTATTAAAAAACAATAATTTGAAGACAATAAAGACTAAAATAATTAATTTGAAAATAATAATGACAAAAATCTTATCTTTTTTTAAAAAAGCACATTGAGTTTTCATAAGAGTTTGTCATATGACACTTTGACACTCTTAAAATAATTTGTCACATAAAATTTGTTAAAAAAATTGCAAAGTTATTATCTATTAAATATTTATGACATTAATTAGATATTCATTTAATGCTTAATTATTATATAACGGCTAAATAGATTGAAAGATAGGTGAACAAATTGAATATTTTTTCTCTCACTTTTTAACATAGATTTGAAAGCAATATATTTAGATAAAATTTTGCAGTATTTATAGTGGAGTTATTTCTAAATTACTCTATCGCATTAAAACATTATTTTGATATTTATTATTTATTATATATTTATAAGATTTATTAAATATCAAATATTTAATTTTTACGCAATAATTAATAGATTGAAAGAAATAAAAAATATTAAATATTTTTTTCTTTACATACATTTGAAACATTAACAATGCATTTAAACAAATTTATTTAGCAATTATAGTGTAATGATTTCTACTAAACAAATTTCCAATTATTAAAAATTTAAAGATGCAACTCTAATTAATATTTTTAAAACTAAATCGGTTGGTGAACCAGTCAACTGATTAGTTTTCAGTCTAAACGGTCCAATTGGTTTAACCGATCTAGTTAAATTGATTTAATAATATATAAAATTTAAAAAATTATTAAAATAGATTAAAAGATCACAAAAATATTAAAAATATATAAATATATTTATAATAATTAAAAATATTAAAATAATATTGAAAACTAATCCAAACTAAATCAAACTAGTCACTAGTTTGATTTTTAATTTTATGTATACGATCGATCGGTCTGGTCTAATTTTAAAACATTGACTCTAACCTCTTAAATTATCCATTACTCAATAATAAATGAATTTAATATTTTAAAAGACATAAATATATAATATTTAGTAGCAATGTTGGTTTTATTAGTGTTTATGAGTTCTAGTGCTCAAATAAAATGAGTTCATTCTTTTTTTAGTGCTTTGATTGAATTTTTATGGATTTAAATTAGATATAATCTTGAAAATTATCAAATCATGATGTTTTGAGTATTTTATTAAGTTGTTATTAATTATTAGTTTAATAAAATTATGAATTGAGAAGCAAATAGGTGAAAAATATAGTATTAATGAATGGCTTTTAACATTGCAACTTATGGCATTAGTGTGACATTTTCAGTTTTTCAAAGTATTTGACTTTTGTGAGATTATAATAATAATAGTAATATAAATTTAGTTTTAAATTGAT
Organism: Omphalea diandra; assembly: GCA_949677035.1. Classification (NCBI taxonomy): domain Eukaryota; kingdom Viridiplantae; phylum Streptophyta; class Magnoliopsida; order Malpighiales; family Euphorbiaceae; genus Omphalea; species Omphalea diandra. The sequence goes on along the minus strand of CATIWR010635902.1, from coordinate 8,361 downwards.
TATCAGAATAATTACATTCTCATTAAATATATAACTTACTAGATTGTTTAATTTATTGAATATATTTTAAAATAAATATTTGTTAAAATTTATCTTTGTTATAATTAAACTATAATTTATATTTATTCTTTAATTTATTAAGTATTTTTTATAATGTTATATCTAGGTTATAAAAGAAAATATAAAGAAATATTTATTGAGAAAACATAGAGAAGTGTGGAGAAAATACAAAGAAGTGAATAGTACGATGATATCTAGATTATAAAGAAGAAGATGCCTTCTTTTGGACCAATGGGATCCCTTCTATAATGAAGAGGCTATTAAATACAAGGCAAAAATCTTATAATATCAATCTCATAAATTATGGTGAGATCTTTGATTCGTAATCTTTAAAGATAATAAGTCAACTATAATAATAATAGACAAGTCCTCTTATGACTCTTTGCTTGGTATAGTGATGATCGATGTACCCCTTATTTTGGTGTTATGTGTTTGATTCTTTATTACTTCTTTACTTGATATTTATCAAATAGTCTCCCCTTAGTTTGTCTAAGTATTTATGCTCAATTGCTATTCAAGATACTTTGTATGGGGACATATGTCTACTTTTATCGTGTGACGGATTATCTGTAGGCTTTTCATTTTTCTAGAAGCGGTTTCACATTAAAGGATATGTCTTTTCAATGCTTTATCGAATGCCTATATATTTCATTGCTTGTTTTTAGAGGCCATTTTTACTTGCTTTTCTTTTGATTTTTCTATCTACTTCCTCTAGTTTTCTTGCTTCTTTTTTTTCTAATGAGTAGTTTTTTTTTTTATTTTCTTTTCCTTTCCTTTTGCCTTTTGAATGTCTGCTTCTATTTTGTCTTCTTCTACCATTCTTCTCATTAATGCTAAAGTGGAGAAGATGATCATTTCTAATATTGCCTCTCGAATTAAGGTTGTGTAGTTAGAACAAATTAGGTAGGATTATGAAATTCCTCCCTAATTTAAAGTTGATAGTACCGACAAGCATTTCAAGGCTTCCTAAGATCTGAGGTCGAATATCCTAATGTTGTATTGTCTTTTTTTTTTTTTTGAATTTAGGCTCCATTCTCCTTCCTCCTCCCTTTTTTTAGCCTTTTTTTTTTTAATATCATGACTTAATCTCTGCCTAATTGTACATGAATAGTGTTTAGATGCTAGTGACCTTTAATATCTTTGACCATTTGTATAATGTTTCATCGAATGCTTGCTTGTTTAAAGAATTCCATAATGCTATCAACGAAACAACTAGAACCACTAGTATTGTACAACCAAGCAAGGGAAAGTGTTTTTCTTATATATTCCTTCTTCTATCAAAGGGCAAGAAGGATAAGTTTTTCACGGTGAAGTGTTTGAATGGTTGGTTTGTTCTTACTAGATGAAACTGTTAAAATTTTTGTGTGAGCTAATATTAATTATGAGTTTGTTTTAATTATTTATAAAACAGACTGAATAATATAGTTTATTGATTAGTGGATGAGCTTAATTAAAATAGTGATCAAATGAGTTATGGGTTTGTGACACCTTTAGTGGGCAGATATAAAAGAAGGTCAGTGTAGGCCTATTTTAATATGGACCTGTGATGGATGAGCCTGTTAAAATTTATTATAAATAGGCTATGTCCCATCTCATGCCTTCATAACGATAACCCTAACCTTAGTTGCTACACCCATTGTAGCCATCTTCTGAAAAGGTCATGAAGAGGAAGACCTAGTTTCCTTTTTCAACCCTTCTAACCTATTATCTCAGTGTTCAATTTCAGCGATTGTAATTATGGCTCAAAGCAATTTGGGATCCAACATGCAAATAGATATGCAATTTGTTTCTGCTTAATTATTAAAATTGGTATTCTAAATTTATGTACTAGATCTAATAATTATTACATATGACATTAGAGTTTTGGGATTGTATATAATTTACCTAAATATTTTGTATTGATAACAAAAAAAAAAAAAGGGCTGAAGTAAGGGATCCCACCATTAGTGAATTACGTTTGATATATTTAATATGTTTTTACTATCACAAGTTATGTTATTAGCTCAGATGGTTGGTGATGCGCGTTAATTGCATAACAGGTCACAGGTTCGAATCATGATTTGGCCAATTTTTCTTTCTTCCTTCTTCTTTTTCTACATTGGCCAGTTTTCATCTTCCTCTTTTTTTTTTCTCTTTTTTTTGGCAATCCCTTTCACAATTACAAACTCACTACTGCTAGAACTAAATTGCCTCTTCCTTTACCATGGGAGCGAGAAATTTGGCTCTGTATGCACGCAGAACACCTTCACCACTGAGTCCATAGCCGAAACCACACTTGCCACTGGCGACGCTGGTCCCACATCCCCATTAATCACTGGTAGTAGTTTCTTAGGATTCTTTGGCTAGTGCTTGGGATGCTTTCTGGGGTGGCTACGAGGGTTGGGGCTTCCATGGTGGTTGTTGTTGGTGGTGGTGGGATCTAAGGTTTGGATTATGGTGGTGGGGATGAAGGTTTTGGATTTTACATCCTCGGTTTTTTGGCTTGTAATCGCCCATGAAAGAATGGGTTCGAGTTTTTATGGATCTTTGGGACACTAAAAGATTGAAAAAATTATTAGGGTTTAAAGATTTAAGAAAAAAAGGGAGAAGGATGCGTGTTGTGGGTCTCGAACCCACAACGCAGGACTCAAACCCACAACCGCAGGACTCAAACCCTAGCGCTCAACCAACTCAACTGAATAGATTATCTGTTAATTTCTTATGCGGACAAATATTTAGATAAGCAAACTATATTCATGCGCATCATGGTACATTTTAATTTTATTTCAATGCTTATTAATATGTAAATATATAAATATTTAGGTGGTTTATATGCAGTTAATTGTCAGTTTATTATTTAGTGATATTAATTTTATGATAAAAATAAATAAATTACTAATAAATATTTGTTTTGCACATATATGAGATAATGATCATGCGTTTTAAAATTAAGGTATATTTGTGTTTGGTACCTTGTATAATTTTGAAATATTTGGCATGTATTTTAATTGAACTTTTATAATACTCTAATTAAAAATAATTTTATGGGTTGATATGGGTGTTAATACAAAAGTGGAACATCCATTGAAATTCATAGAGTTATTTTAAATTTTTGTGAAGAGATAATTATGAATTAATGTATATAATAACTTGCCCAAAATGGATTATTAGATGCATTGATTTTGGGAGTGCTTATTGAGATAAAGCTATTTGTGCTTAGAGGTGTATTAGTCTAGAGAGTCTGTCTGCCCAAAGGGGATAGATTTCTCGAAAATAGTGTGATCTCAATTGTATGCTTCATAAATAGAAATTCTATTACGTGTATATGTTCTACCCAAAGGGGAATATGTAGTAATGCCAGAATTTTCTAGATTGTGTAAATTATAAATTTGATTTTTGTACATAGCCCGATTCTAATACATGCTTTTGTTTTGTCACAAACATTCTCCTTTAGTCTCAACAACAGTACTGCGACTGTTGAACTCTTGACTAACACCAACTTTAAGATGTGGAAAGATGACATTTTGTTTGTCTTAGGAATAGGTGATATTGATTATGCCTTTTATGAAGATGAGCCTGCTAAACCCACCCGTGAGAATAATATTGAAGAAAAAGAACTACATGCCAAGTGGGAGAGATCAAATCGTCTCAGTCTTATGGCTATGAGGAAAACTATTCCTGAATACCTTAGGAGTAGTTTGCCCACTGATGTTATTACCAAAGCTTTTCTTGCTGTTGTAGAAAATATATACTTTGTATTCGATAAGACTGAGGCTAGGACCCTAATGAGTCAGTTAACCAATATGAGATACAACTACAGTGGGAATGTGAAAGATTACATTCTAAATATGGTTCACCTTCAAACCAAACTTAAGGGTCTTAAGCTTGAGATTTCTGATGAATTTATTGTTCACCAAGCTTTAAACACTTTGCCTCCTGAATTCAGCCAAATCAAGACTGCCTATAACACCCAAAATACTACCTGGACCATTAATGACCTTATAACCAAGTGTGATGCTGAGAAAAAGAAAATTAGGAAAGAAAAGGATGAGGTTGTCATGCTATTGACACAACCTAGGGCTGATCCTAAAAAGGATAGAGGTAAGTTTAAACCTAATTATTATGCTCCTAAAAGGAATCAGAATTTTAAATGGCATGGTAGGAGTCAGACCAAGAGAGGGGGAGATTTTGGAATTGTCCACAAAAGTAAGGTGAAGTGTTTCTTTTGTCATAAAGAAGGTCATAAGAGAAAAGATTGTCATCAATTCACAGCTTGGCTAAAGAAGAAAGAAGAAGAAGGTATTCCTTTGGCATATGTTTGCTTTGAATCTTATATGGTTGATGTATCACTAAATTTTTGGTGGCTTGATAGTGGTGCAACTATTCATGTTGCTATTACCTTGTAGGGGTTCATAAGCAAACGAAAGCCAAGTGAAAGGGAGTCCAAGCTTAGAGTTGAAAATAATTTGGAGATAGATGTGGAGCAAGTAGGAGTAGTCAGATTAATCTTGAAATATGGATTTTGTCTAGTTTTGGAAAACACCTTTTATGTTTCATCTTTAAGAGAAATTTAGTTTTTGTTTTTGTTTTGGATAAAATTGGATATCATTTTGTTATTGGTAATGAAAGAACCAATATATTTTTAGATTCTAAATTGATCGGTGAATGCATTTTATTCTATAATTTATATAGATTGTGTTTGGATGATGCAATAGATAGCGAACATTCTTGTGAAGCTAATTTTATGGCCAAATGATCCTTAATTAAAGAAAAATCTTTTTCATTGTGGCACAAACGTTTAGGTCATATATCTAGAAAAAAAATTGGAAGACTAATGAAAGATGACATTCTTTCTTCTCTTGATTTTGAAGATCTAGATGTTTGTGTGGATTGTATAAGGGGTAAATTGACTAAGAATAAAAAGAAATGTGCTAATAAAAGTTCAGATCTTCTAGAGATTATTCATACTGATATCAGTAGACCTTATTCACCTACTATTTTTTGCAATAAATATTACTTTCATTGGTATTTTTCACATTATGGTTATTTATACTTGATAAAGGAGAAATCAGATACTATTGAGATGTTCAAAATTTTCAAAACTGAGGTTGAGAAACAATTAGGAAAATTCATTAAAATTGTGAGGTCTGATCATGGGGGTGAATATTATGGCAAATACAATGAGATTGGTCAACATATGGGAGAGTTTGCCAAATATTTGCAAGAATATCAAATAGTTGCTAAATATACTATGTCTGGTAGTTCTGAACAAAATGGTGTCACTGAAAAGCGCAATCATATTTTAAAGAAGATATTGAGGTACATAATGAGTAGGTCTAACTTACCTGAATTCTTATGGGGTGAAGCTATTAAAACTGCCCTTTATATTTTGAACCGTGTCCCTAACAAATCAGTACCTAAAACACCTTTTGAGTTGTGGACTGATAGAAAACCTAGTTTGACCCATTTTCGTGTTTGGGGTTGTCCTGTTAAGGTTAGAATATATAATCCCAATGAGAAAAAGACTGACCTAAGAACTACTCGTTGTTACTTTATTGGGTACCCAACCCATTCTAAAGGATACAAGTTCTATTGTCCTGCACGTGGCACAAGGATTGTATAGTATATGACTGCAAAGTTTTTTGAGATGGATGTTACTGATTTGGACATTTCTCTACCGCCTAATCATAGTGTACAAAACGAAATTGCAACTATTCCTTTACCTTTATCTCATGAAAGAATTATAAGGGTTCCTATTCAAGTAGGTGGTGATGATGAAGGTGCAATTAATCTTCCTCCTCCTATTGACAATCCTCTGAAGCCTGTTGTAGTTGAATCATTACCTGTTAGAAGGTCTATTAAGGCGATAAGGTCAGCAATTCTAGATGATTATGAGGTTTATCTTGATGAAGGTGATTATAATATAGGTCATGTTATTGATCTGGTATCTTATGATGAGGCTATTAATAGTGTTTGTTCTAATTTTTGGATTGATGCTATAAAAATGAGATGACGTCAATGAGTCATAACAAAGTTTGGGAACTGGTGGAACTCCTTCTTAATAATAAACCCATTGGTTGCAAATAGGTATTCAAGACCAAGAAGGATTCTAAAGGAAAGGTTGAGAAATTTAAAGTCATATTGGTTGCTAAGGGGTTTACACAACATGAAAGTGTTGATTATAATGATACTTTTTCCCCTATTTCCTCCAAAGATTTCTTTAGAATAATTATGGCCTTGGTTGCTCATTTTGATTTAGAATTGCATCAAATGGATGTCAAGACAATATTCTTAAATGGTGGTTTATGTGAAGAAGTTTACATGGTGCAACCCAAGGATTTTAAAAAAAGTGGTAAAGAAAATTTAGTTTGTAAGCTGAAGAAATCTATTTATGGTCTTAAACAAGCTTCTCATCAATGGTATCTCAAATTTGATGAGGTAGTAACTTCACTTGGTTTCATAGAGAAAAAGATAGATCAATGCATTTATCATAAGGTTAGTGAGAGTAAATTTATATTTCTTGTTCTTTATGTTGATAATATTTTATTAGCTAGTTATAACATGATGATGATTTGTGAAACTAAGCAGTTACTATCTATGATTTTTGATATTTAGAGAGGCATCTTTTGTCTTGGGTAGGGAGATTCATTGTGATCGGTCTCATCATTTATTAGGTCTTTCTCAAAAGGCCTATATTGATCATGTGCTTAGTAGATTCAATATGCAATCTTGCAAAGGTGGTGACACTCTTGTGGTAAAAGGAGATAAATTCAATAAGGAGCAGTGCCCTAAAAGTGATATAGAGAAACAAACCATGAATAATATTCCTTATGCAAGTACAGTTGGCAGCTTAATGTACACTCATATGTGTACAAGACCAGATATTGCATACTTTGTTGGTGTTCTTGGTCGATATCTTTCTAATCCTAGGTGGAATCATTGGGTAGCTGCTAAAAAGGTAATGAGATAGTTACAAACGACAAAGAATTATATGTTGGTTTATAGGTGTGTGGGTGATCTTGAAGTAGTGGCGTATTCAGACTCTGATTTTACAGGCTGTCAAGATGATATGAAGTCCACTTCAGGTTATATTTTTATGCTTGCTGGTGGTGCTGTTTCGTGGAAAAGTGTTAAACAAACACTTACAGTTTCTTTTACTATGCAAACTGAGTTTGTTGCTTGTTATGGTGCTAGTACACAAACTATATGGTTGAAGAATTTTATTTTTGTTTGCTTGTGGTTGATTCTACCATTAGGCCACTTTGAATCTATTGTGATAATAATGTTGTTGTGTTCTTCTCTAAGAATAATAAAAGTTCGAGTGGTACTAAGCATATGAAGATTAAATATCTTAGTGTCAGAGATTTAGTAAAGAAAGGAGACACTGAGATTCAATACATTAGTACTGATTTGATGTTAGCTGATCCTCTAACCAAAGGACTCAGGCCTATAATTTTCAAGAAATATGTTTGTGATATGGGTGTTATGAAGTCTTTTGATGTGTTTGGTTATTAGGAGTTTTGTGCTTATAATTGAACGTCTAAGTTAAATAATTTTACTACATTGCTTATTCATATTTATTTTGTATGAGTTAAATGCGTTGTGGTTGTTTGTTATGCGTATGTACACATTCTATATATAGTATGCTATGAGTTATGCGTGGTGTGCTTAAGATTGGTGTGATTATCTTAAGTTATGTTGGTTTCCAATTATGTTTATGGAAACAAAGGCTAAGACATATATCGTGTATTTTCAAAATGGAAATAAAAGCCTTATTGTGAAACCTTGTGAATTTCTCTTACTCATTTGAGCATGTGTGAAAGAGAAATATTTGGAGGATTGATAAAGAAAATAGTGTATTAATCACATGTGAGTGTTATTTTCTTGCTACACTGTCATATCAAAATCCAGGTCGGTTAGGTTATCAATGTATGTGACTATGGATTGATACTGTGTCAATAAGGGCATAATTGTTGTCATGATCCAATATTGATAATTTAATGTGGATAGAATTATGTTCAAGGTGTCATTTTATCAATAAACTATATGTTTTCTAAAATTTTATGGCCACATTTGAGTTTAAAGTATTCAGTCCAAGAGTCATTTTAAAAAAAAAATGTTTTCTTTCATAAAACATAAAAACACCATAATTAATATTGCCCAAGTGGGAGAATATTGAAATTTTTATGTGGGCTAATATTAATTATGAGTTTGTTTTAATTATTTATAAAATAGACTGAATAATATAGTTTATTGATTAGTGGATGAGTCTAATTAAAATAGTGATCAAATGAGTTATGGGCTTGTGACACCTTTAGTGGG
>CATIWR010635826.1:0-28254 GCA_949677035.1 Omphalea diandra | reverse complement strand
TTCTTCTTATTTATCTTGGGACAATCATATTTGATGTGGTCTTGCTTGCCATACTCATAGCAAATGAGTTCATTAGATCTCTTTCTAAGATTAGGAGTTGTCTTCTTAAAGCTTCTTCTCTCTTTTTTTCTTTTAATTAGCTCCTTAGTCCTTTTTGAAAGCATTGCTAGCTCTTTTTCTTCTTTGTCACTCTCTTCATCACTAAAGGTTATTTCATCTCCTTCTCATTGGTTGAGGATTTGAGTGCTAAGGTTATTCTTTCTTTTTCTAATTTTTCTTCTTAGCCTTTTAATTTTTTCATTTGCTCATCCTTTTGTTAGGCTAACTCATGAGTTAAGAGTTTGCTTATCAACACATCCATAGGAACCTTTCCAATCTCTGGGTTAAACTTTTGAACGCAACACACTCTTGCACTAAACTTATATAATATAAGAGTTTTAAGGATTTTTGTGTTTACCTCATAGAAGTTGAGAGTCTTTCTTAATTTTTTCATGTTAGTGATGATGGATAAGTGTCTATTTGTCATTTCAGTGATGCTTTCATGGTCTTCCATCATGAAGAGCTCTTATTCCATCATATACCTCTATAATCTGTTGTGCCCTCTTGATAGTTTTCAAGTGTCTTCCAAATGGCATGAGCTGTTTGGCAATGTTACACTATTCCAATCTCTTCCCAAGAGAGAGAGCTTAGAAGAATGACCATTGCTCTCTTGTTTTTGCCATTTGACCTCCTATGAGCTTTAACCCAATCTTCCCTCGGAATGAGTTATTCAATTTCATCCACTACTTTAGAGGGTGACTTCCATTCTTTAACAACTATATCCCAAAGGTCCACTACATCTGTATCAAGATAAATCTTCATCCTATACTTCTAATGAGTATAGTCAGATCCATCAAAGTAGGGCTTGAAGTATGAGTAGATTCCCTCTTGTGCCATGAACTTTGCTCACCCAATTAAGGCTTGTTTGTGAGACTTGGCTATGATACCACTTGTTGGCCCTAGGCACCAAGAAGGGGGTTGAATTTGTGTTTAAATAAAAATTAAAGTGAGGGATAAAGAGAGTGTAGAGAAAAGACACAACGATTTACAGTGGTTTGGGTATTAACCAACCCTATGTCCACTCCTTAATTCTCTATAATTGGGTGTTTTACTCACTTAAAATGGTGTTTCCAAGCTCACACCTAACTTTTACACTTTATGTTTTCAAGGCTCACACAATAGCTTTTCTTACGAATGTTTTCTAAGGCTAACACTAAAGCATCTCTCAAGTGTTTTAACAGGCTCACACTAAAACCTTTCTCAAGTGTTTTTACAAACTCAAACTAAAACCTATTACATTTGGTATTTAATGCTCACACTAAACAATCACTTAAAGCATAAAGAAGAATTGAAGGAATGCGTAACAAATTTGTAAGAGTTTTGTTACAACTTAATGAATTCTCTTGCATTTACATCTATTTGGTGGAGTATTTATAGTTCATATCCACCAAAGAGACGTTACACTTTAAAGCTCATTAAATCTCTAAGACATGCTAGGCAGATTCTACATTAATTGCATGTCAGGCGGGAGTCGCGAGCACTACTACATATTCATACTCTCAACATTCCAATTTCCATATGGGTGTCAAAAATTATGATGAAAAATCCCATTTGTGTCTAATGGCTAGTCCATATGTCAATTCCTCATTGGTCCAATACAAAAATATAGTCGTTGCTTTCTAATTACCCATAAAAGTCGCAGTCATGATTATTCCTTATACAGGGCATGACTTAAGACGCAAATTCTTATATTTGAAGGAGAATTTTCATCTTTATGAATTGCAGTCGCTACCCACAATGTTGCTCTTGCAAATTTTATTCTCCAACAGATACTTGGGACACTTGGCACGATGTGGTTGTGGACTTGGTTCCCTCTTTAGTCACTATGAAATTTGTGGTCGCGACTGAGATGCGACATTGACTACGAATTCCTTTGTGGCTTTGACACTCCCATCTTTGGATGAGTCGTGGTAGCGATGATGCCCGTGAATTCATCTAGCTAGTTTCACCCTATTCTTGTGCTAAATTGCGATCGCAAATTAGAATTTACTGACTGCAAATTTGGATGAACTTTGCCTTCTTATAAACTCCGTCCAACTTCCACTTGAAAAACTAACTTAATTCTACAAAACAACACTTAATGGAAACATTAGGATTGATCAATCTCCTTTGTCAAGATCAAAAGTGATTCAAGACTTAGGATTAACCATCCTAGTCCAACAAATTCCTCCCTAGTTTTGGAATGTTTTATGTATTTGGATTTTGATTTTTTTGGATAATTGTCATTGCAAGATTTCTCATGACAACAACCTTCAAAATTGTAAGTGGAAGGGGTGTGTGTGTGTGTGTGCATGAATATTTGTTATGCAAAAATAGGAGCTACATAACTGCATTGAAAAAGAATAGAGAATAAGAAAAAGAAATAGAGAGGAAGGGGAAAAAAAAAAGGAGAAAAGTTTATGTGACTTATACATTGATGGTTTTTTGAAGTTCTTCATCAATTCATTGAAGTTTTTAAGGTAAGTCAATTTAATTTATAGTCCAATTTATTATATACTACTTTAGATGATTTTAGTTTAATTCTAACACTTAAAATTAGGTGAATCAATTAATTTGATTATCAGTGATTTGAATATTTCAATTAGATTTTTACTCCAATTTAAATTGAAGATTTTTTTATCGGAGTTTGATTGAGGTATAAATATTAATTTTGAATCTATAATTTTAATATATGATGGTGATTTGATGAGTTATAGGACAAACATAAATAATTGAGTGGTTTATATAAATATATTTAATGATAGAAATTTTTTAGGTCTAAAGATTTTCAGCAAGAGATTAGAAATTTTATATATGGAGCTAGATCCTTTTATATGTTGGTGACTTAAATGTCTAGTTTCATGATTTCAAATTTGAGGTTGATCCAACAATGAAAAATATACTTATTGAGCTATTTTTATAGATGAATAAATTATAGACCTATGCAATATAGTTATAGAAAATAATTATTTTAAAATAGTCAATGATATTATTTTGATCTCAAATTTTATATGGAGCATTTTGGATATGTCTTGTACAACATATAAAATTTTCATAATTTTTAGAGTGCTTAATATGTCACTTTAAGGGTTGTTTGTTATTGTTGTATTATAGAAATCTTTAAGCAAGACAACCCATTTAAGGATACAACTTAAAATAATAAATAGTGTCGATTTAATATCAAAATTTATAAGGAGCATCTTTAACATGTTTGTTATGATATATAATTTTTTAGAATTTTAGAGTATCAAATATATTAATTTAAGGTCAACATATATACCTATTGTCTTGTAAAGGTTATCAAGTAGGATAACCTATTTGAGGTTGTAATTCAAAATAATAAATAATTTTATTTTGGATTTGAAGTTTTAATGAAGTATTTGAGATATTTTTGGAGGTGTTATGATGGGATATTTGTGGTTAATAATCTTACGAATAAAATTCTAACTTAAATTATCAGTTTATAAATTATAATTAAAATATATTATTTAATGAAAAATTATAAATATAATTATATTTATAGATTTAAGATTATAATTTAAATTTTATATGTTAATTAAATGTTATTAAATATAATCATATGATGGTATATGTGGTGTTATCGGTGGTGAATCAACTTATGTGTGTTATACATTGGTGATTGTATTAAGGTGAGGAATTATATGAGTTCACTTTAATTAACAATAAGTGCTCCATTATTATATGCATGTTTGTTGATGTACCTAGAAGTCAGCGAACAATTGCATATGTTATATGTATAAATTTGTGCATAATATAATGTAATTGTTGTGTAATGTAACTATTGTTATGTGTTGTGTTGGGGAAAGACAAGAACTTGAACCCCTATAGTGCATCTGGGTCATATGTACATGTGTCTATGGAAATACACATGTGGAGGATGATATGGTGTATACCCCACAATGTCCTAATTGTATAAGTTACATGTTGGTTATAAAGCCCTATATGTTATATGTTGGCAATTAAGCCCTATATGTTATATGTTGGCTATAAAGCCCTATATGGATTATTTGATCATTTTGTCTTAGTCTTCCCCATATATGTGATTTAGTGAAACTAATTGTTATTCTTAATTTATTTGGTGTGTATTTGTAAGTGATTTATAATGTTTACTTTAACTTGATCATGTGATGTGTTTGTGTTATTGTTTATTTATTGTTTCTCATAAACTTTATAGGAGTTTAGGTTGTTTCCTGCCTCATATAATATCTCACTAATTTGTGGTTATGCTCATCCCTTCAAAAGTCAAATTTCTAAGTCTTTTTTAATATCAAATGCGGTTACTTATTTTTCCAAGTTGAGCTATTAATGTCTATAATCATATTTTCCTTGTTAAAGGCTTCCTTGGTGCTATAGTAAGATGATGATGAAGAAGGTTATACAGAGGAAGAGTAAAAGATTGAGAGAAAGGAAGACGAAGAGAAAAAAGAGGAAATTTAAGAGAATAAAAGGAAGAAAAGGCAAAAAGCAAATGACAATGGTGTTAAAAGGCTTAAATAGGCAAAAAAGAGTTATGAGTAGTAGAAAAGTATTCATTTAAGAGGTTGCATCATTTAGGAGATTACTGGTCACTACCCATTAGTTACACATAAGTCACAATCGTTATACACGTGTCATGATTACAAATTATGAAAAATGTGAGTAACAATTAATCATTCCTAACAAAGGTGCGATGAAAATTACTAGAATTTGAAAAGTTTTGAATTTTTGTGGTGGTGATGAAAAGTCACATATGCGAATTTTAAAAGTTTTGAAAAATCAAATAGGCTTGTAAATAACGAATGCGAGAGGTGGTCTCAGTCTCGATTTATAAGTCATTTTGAAAACTAGCTTAAACATAAAATTTTCACAAATGACCCAAATTTTTAGTGATCAATTTGATATATTGATGATTAATTCATGCAATTGAATGTAGAGAAACCCAAATGCATGTTGAATTAATTCATCTCAACACATTATCATAACAAATCAACATATATTCATTACAAACACATTAAATAACTTAACAACAATCAGGTAATTTCATAAGCATACATTGAGATCTATTTGTTATTTGTGTGCCCTAGGCTAATGCTTGTAATTGATATTTTCTTAATAATGTCATAGTTGCAATTTTATTAAATATCTCTTTTATGTATGGCTAAATGATAAATTCCATGAATATTCAATTCCACCTAATTGCATCAAGTATGTGACTTAATATTAAAACCTTTAGGTGTAAAGAATTTTATTTTAAATTATCCCTAATTGGTCATTATTGTTTGAATAATAATGAAAAAAGACTAGTATGTATTTTGATTGATGACTACATTTCACCAGTCATGAATATATGTTATTAAGTCAAACACATATATACATGTTCAAGAGACATTGTATTGGACCGACTTGCTATGAGAACGCTACATGGATTAATAGTCATAAGTGATTCTCATGAAATATTATTAACTTAATCCTCTAACTTGAAAATCACCATAGATTCTAATACGATGAACTTATATTTTGATATAGTCGAACATTATCTTTTACCATATGATCATATAGACTAATATTAGACATGAAGTAAATCATATAAAGAAATATGAGTGATTAAGAAGGAATTTGTCCCTCATATGTTTATAACAAATATATCTTTGGGCCCCTTGATAAGTTAGACTGAAGAGATTGCTTGGCCATGCAATAATGAATTAATAATGGTTATCATTGTCATCTTACAGTTTTGTACTTAGAGATGGAGAAAGAATTGAACTATATAAGGATTACATGATCCATGCCTTATGTTCAATTAAGATATAATGTGACAAAACGATTATAATAATATTTGTGAAATAGGTTAAGTTGGATTATTGACGTTCACATAATTTGAGTAGTCATAATGTCTTGCTAGAGGCCACTTATGACTTATGGATCATAAATCAGTTTTGGGCCACTTCTAACATTATGTAAACCTATAAAGTCAATAATCCTTTAGAAAACACAAAATGTTTAGAGAAAAAATCCTAATGCTAGCATACCCATGTTTTGGAAGTAGCCTATTTATGTGGATACATGGAGAGGTCGATCATCTTTTGGTGAAGCCTTGATCTGACTTCAAGTTTAAGCTAGGGTGTTATTGGTGTAAATCCCTTCTTAGCCTTCTAACATATATGGGATCTCACGTTTGAATTAGTGAGATTTGCATCCCTTCCTTTTAATTTAATTCAATAGCATGGATCTTTAGTGGGATATTTTGCAAAAAAATATTCATTTCCGCTGCATTTGTTATATGAAAACCCAAAACTATTCTTACCCTATAGAGTTTCCATCAAGCATCTTTAGTTCCCTCTTTAAAAAGTTCAGCCTCCCTTTATTATGGGGTTTAATGAAGATATCCATAAGTTAGTTGTTAATTTCAGTGAATTCTAATACCACATTACCATTTTGCACTTGATCTTTAAGGAAATGATGTCATATGTCAATGTGTTTGCTCTTGAAATGTTTAGATGGGATTCTCTGAAAGATTGATAGTACTAGTGTTGTCACTCTTGATGGGAAGGTGATCAATGTCTTTAATATAATCCTCGAGTTGTTGTTTTATCCAAAGAACATGGGTGCAATAACAACCCACCATCACATATTCCACTTTGGTTATAGATAAGGCAATCAAAACTTACTTCTTGCTAAACCAAGTGGCTAAGCACTCATCAATGAATTAGTAAGTTTCAAAAGTACTCTTCTTATCTAACATTCTATTTGCATAATCCATATTCAAATACTTAAGAAAGCTGAAAGATGAGTTCCTAGGATACCATAAGCCTAGATGAACAGTGTAATATAAATATTTCAAAATCCTTTTTACTGCATACAAATGTGATTGCTTAGGACATGATTCAAATTGAGGACACAAGCAAACACTATACATGATATTCAGTCTAGAGGCGATTTGATAGAGAAAAAAGCCAATCATAGCTTTATAATTCTTCTCATCTATCGGCTTACCCTAGTCATCCTTATCAATCTTTATTGATGCACTCATTAGCATTTTTACTACCTTGCATTCATCTGTCCAAAATCTTTTGAGTAACTCCTTTATGTATTTAGATTGGGTGATGAAGGTGCCCTTTTTTATTTGCTTGATTTGTAGACCAAGGGAGAACTTTCTCATCTCAAATTCCCTAGTTATACACTTTACAAAATCCTCACAAAAAAGATTTGTTAATAGCACTAAATATAATGTCATCAACATAAATTTGACTAATCAAATTATCTTTGTTATGCCTTTTAATAAAAAGAAGTAGTGTTAACCTTGCCATTTTTAAAATCAATTTTCAAAAGATAAGAACTAAGCTTGTTATACCAAGCTCTAGGAGCTTGTTGCAAACCATATAAGGCCTTAGTCAATTTAAAAATATGGTTTGGTAAATTATGAGATTCAAAACTAGGAGGTTGTTCTACATAAACTTTCTCCTCAATGAAACCATTTTTAAAAAAAAAACTTTTAACATCCATTTGAAAAAGCGTAAAATTCATATGACATGTGTATGTTAGAAGAATTTTAATGGCCTCAAACCTTGCAATGGGGCCAAAGGTTTCATCATAGTCTATGCCTTCCTCTTAGTTATACCCTTTGGTAGCCAATCTAGCCTTGTTCGTTATGATGGAACCTTACTCATCTAACTTGTTCTTAAATATCCATTTATAACCTACAATCAAGTGATCCTTTGGCCTATGAACAAGTTTCCAAACCTTATTTCTCTTAAATTGGTTGAGTTTTTCCTGTTTAACAATCACCTAGTATTCATCATTAAGAGCCTCATCAATTGATTTTGGCTCTAATTGAGAAACAAAGGAAAGATTATTATCTAAAACATTAACTTGAGCTTTAATACATACTCCCTTAAAGGTCTCACTAATGATTAACTCCTTTGAATGATATTTAGAGTACCTCCAATCCTTAGGTAGTCCTTAAGCTTGGTTATATTTTTATGAAGTTGAAACTTGTTCTACCACTTGAGGTGATTCTTGCTTTTCAACATTAATCTTAACTTCTTTTAGTGTAGAGTTGAGCAATAAACTTCTCAAAGTCACCTATAATATCATCAATAATAGTAAATTTCCTAAGATCAAGCTTACTAGACTCTTAAAAAACTTCATTGACTCTTTAACCACTATGGACTTCTTATTAAAGACTCTATAAGCCTTGTTAGTGGTGGAAAACCCTAAAAATATACCCTTATCAATTTTAAAGGCAAATTTGCTAAGGTTGTCCTTGGTATTTAAAATGTAGCATTTGCATCCAAATATTCTGAGGTATGAAAGTTTAGGCTTTCTTCCATTCCATAACTCATAAAAATTTTTATTTAGAATTGGTCTTTTATAAACTCTATTTACAATATAATAAAAGGTATTGATAACTTTAGACCAAAAGTAATTTGGAAGATAATACTCATTGAGCATAGTTATAACTATCTCAACTACTATTCTATACTCATTGAGCATAGTTATAACTATCTCAACTACTATTCTATTCTTTCTCTTTACAACACCATTTTGCTGTCGTATTCTAAGAGTTAAAAGTTATGTGAAATCCCAACCTCTAAATAATGGTTTTCAAAAAGTTCATTTTGAAATTCTTTTCCATTCTAATAAAAGAAATGAAGTAACATTTTACATTTTGAACTCATTTTGCAAAACTTTTAAAAGCATTACTTCTTAGGTGCTAAGAAACTAACCTAATTGAATGTAGAGTAGTCATTAACTAGGACAAATTCATAATGCTTTCCACTAAGGCTAACATTCCAAATGGGTCCAATTAAGTCCAAATGAATGAATTAAAGAGGCCTAATGGTACTTACAACACTCTTTAGCTTGTAGGATGCTTAGTGTTGCTTTCCCATTTGATAGGGTCCACATGTCTTATCTTTAGCAAACTTAAGCTTTGGGATACCTTCAACTAGCTCTTTTTTTGATAAATTTGAGAGAAGCTCCATTATTGCATGTCTAAGTCTTTTATGTCGAAGTCATGCTTCACTGCTAATTGACATAAGACACTTGAAATATTGGTTAGCCAAATTGTCTTAGTTAATTATGTATGTACTGCCTTGCCTTTCACCTTTGAAAATTACATTCTCATTTATCAAGGTGGTGATAAGGCATTCTTTAGAATCAAAAGCAACTTTCTTACCTTTATCATAAAATTAACTTACACTTAATAAATTATGCTTTAAATCATTAACTAAATGGACGTTATCAATAAGGGGGTAACCTTTCTTACCAATCACATTAATGCCAATTACCTTACCCTTGACATTGTTTCTAAATGTCACATTACGACATCTTTTATTTTAATGGATATGAATAACTTTTTATTTTATGGTCATATGCTTTAAACATCCACCAACCACATGCCAATCATTATCTTCCTCATTTATGGTTTTTAAGCATACCTACAAAACAAAACATGTCCACCTTTGTTTAAGTACCCAAACATGTTTAGTCATTGGGGTTAAGCTTGGAATGGTCCTCACTTAAGTTTGAGGTAAGCCTTTGTAATGTAACAAAATACATCAATGTGCAAATGTCTCATGCAATAATAGAATTAGAACTTATACTTTTTAATCTTTCTCTTATAAGTAATCTTAGCATGAGTAAGGGGCCTTCTATGCCATGGCCATGTGTATGCATGCAATAACCCTTGTGGTGAGGAGTAGAAGGTGTGTGCCTTTGTACATGCCCCTTTTTATACATGAATGCATGATTAGCTTTTTTTTAGGCTTACCCTTATAACTTTAGGGTGCCTTACCATTACCCTTAGGCATAGGAGGCATAGTGCTAGGAGTACTTATCCTCCTAACCACCTCTATACTAGAAGTTTGAGGTGTGGAAGCTCTAATGAAAATAGGAGTAGATGTAGATGTGGAAGCTACATTGAAGCCAAAACCATATCTCACAAGGGGTGGTCTTTGAGATACAATGAGTGTATCCAAAGCTTCCTTTCCTTTATGAAATTTTGAGATGAAATTTCTTAGCTGAATGACCTTATTTTTTAAAGAATCATTTTCTTTTCTTAAGGAATCAAGTGAGGTTGGAGTTTGAGAAAGTTGTTCTAAAGATCTCTTGAGTTCCTTATTAGAGGTTCTCAAACTATAAACAAAATCATTTAAACTTTTGAATCATCTTCAAGTTTAGAACATTTTTCTTATAAACCTTTATTTTGGATTTATATTTATCACATCTTAAGGACATGGCTTCAAATAGCTCATCATCCTCATCCTCTCAAGAATCAATATCATCACAGGATTAAAAAGAACTACTTGCCTTATTGGTGGAGTCCTTTTGAGCCATGAAGCAAAAATTTGTACCTCATCATCTTCTTCCTCTTTACTTGAGTCATTATCCCAACTGGCCTAGCCCTTTTTCTTCTCTTTATCTTACTTCTTCTTCTTTTTTAAGCTTGGGATAATCATATTTTATATAACCTTGCTTCCCACACACAAAGCAAGTCACATCATTCTTCTTCTCTTTGAAATTGGATGATGTCTTCTTGAGGTTTATTTTTATGTCCTTCTAGTGAGCTCTTTGGATCTCCTTGAAAACATGGCAAGCTTTTTTTATTCTTTCTCATTTTTATGACTCTTACTAGAGTTTAGCTCCACTTCGTTGTCTTTACTAGAGGACTTAAGAGTAAGAGTCTTCTTCTCTCATTCGTCTTCTTATCCTCATTTTATTATCCTTTTTAATAGCCATCTCATGTGTAAGTGGCTTTCCAATGAGGATATTGATTAGAACTTTGTTAATGTCTTTATTAGACTCTTCAATACTATATACCCTAGCACTAAACTTTTTGAAATTATGCATTTTAAGAATTTTAGTGCTTACCTCATGATTAGTGAAGTTCTCATATACTTTTTCATGTTTTTTACAATGTCAAGTAGTCTATTAATCATATCGGTGATGCTCTCATTCTCCTTCATCATGAAGAGTTCATACTTCATCCATCCTTGCCCACTCTACTTGACTTTACTTGCATTATGCCTTCTTGGTAGTTCTCTAAGGTCATCTATATGCCATGAGCAATGTGGCAATGTTGGACTCTTCCACATTCCTTTTTTGAGAAGGAGCTTAAGATGATTATCGTTGCCCTTTTGTTCTTCCCATTTGCCTTTCCATGGGCCTTAATCCATTCTTTTATAGGGAGCAACTATTCACATCCATCCACTACTCTAGTGGGTAGCTTCTAATCCTTTGTTACTATATCCTAAAGATCCACCACATCACTATCAAAATAAATATGCATTTTATACTTCTAATGTAGATAATTAGATTCATCAAATAATGGATTAAGGTCAGTATGGATTCCTTTTTTGTGCCTTAATCTTTACTCAAGCAATTAAAACAAAATTTAAGACTTGAGCTTTGATACCACTTATTAACTCTTCCGCACCAAGAAGAGGGGTTGAATTGTTGAAAATTTTTAAATTTTAGAGGGAGTCCAAATAAATTAAAGTTTAAGGAAAAGGAGAAAAATAATTAATACAATAAATTTATAGTGGTTTTTGTGCTAACAAACCCTAAATCCTATTCCTAATTCCTTGGGTATTTCACTAATGCTTAAAGGTGTTTTATAAGCTCACACCAAAATTATAAGTGTTTTCTTAACGCTTACACTCAAACCCTTTAAAATGGTGTTTAAGACTCATACGCAACCTTACATAAGAGTTTTTTCCACTTAGACTCGCTTTAAGAACCAAATCCAAATTGTTTAAAGCTAACACCTAATCTTCAACAACCTAAGTGTAAAGAATAAATGAGTTTAAGCTTAGAGAATTATAAGTGTAAGAGTTTGGACATGATAAATGGCTATCCTATTTTATTCAAAGCCATTTAGTGGGGTATTTATAAGTTCCAACTACTAAAAAGCCTTTACAATTAAAACAATGTGTAAATTTCCAAACTGTGATGACAAATCCTACATTAAATGTTTGTTAGAGTTAAGTCATAGTTAAGATAGAGGTGTCACAGTTGCGACTAACATTTCACTCTGAATTTTGCCTATTCTCGATCACGATTCTCAAATGTGTCTAATGACTAATGATAATTGTCATTCAATCATTAGTCTTTTAAGAAATTAGTTCTTGGATCCCTCTAACATACTCTAAATGTCATGGTATTATTTCTTTTATCATGATTGCTACTTGAAATAGCATTGGAATAGGGGAGCACTATATCCACTATGAATCAAATTGGAGGATCACATTTCTTCTTAAGGGTAAGTCACGACCACTGCCAATACTTATGGTTGCAAACTTTAAATCTTCCAACTTCTCTTTGGACATGTGGCACTCATCAGGTGGCTTCTCGGGTGATCGTTGAAGGACTTTTAAAAGCTTTTAAAAGTCACGATTATGAAACCCATCGCAACTCTCACTGCTAAACAAACTAGGAAGTTTGATAATTTGATTTTAGTCCGTAACGATCGTGACTACCTTGTAGTGGTTGTAATTTTGAGCTCTAATTTGAGACTTAGAGATTTTCACTTCCATTCAACTTCTAATAAGTTCTTAACTTAATTTTTGCAAAATCAATACTTAAGATAGGCATTAAAACCTTTTAATTTACATTTTTAAGATCAAAAGAGAGTGTTGAATTAGGTTTGTCCAATCAAGTCTAGCAAATGTGGTTGGCTCAACCAATTCCTATGAAAGTAGCATCACGTGTCTTTTTTAGTCCAAGTCAATTTATGTCTTTAAAAAATCGAGAAAGAATATGACCAAGCTGATAGAGAATATAGCTAAATATGGCTGAACTTAGTAGAAAAGAGCTAAAAACACTGATATATTCATGTTCTTTTAAAAAGGAATTTAAAATTCAAAAATTGAAACATATTTTCACATGCTAAGACACGTGTCTCATGATTAATGTGCCTCGAGCAATCATTGTTGATTAAAGCAATCAAGGGCATATGATTGAATAATTTGTTCAACTATCCTACCTGTTCATCTTTTATGATGGCTTTATAAAAAATGGGAGCAAAAACTAAGACTCATATTTGCCATTTTGTGACTTCTGCCATTGTTTATATACTATAAGTATTTTCTGCCATTCCTAGTCTCGTTATAGGAGAAAAAGGTGAGATTTTAGTGTCATTATATTTTTCTTTTTCTTTTTCCCATTTTCAAAATCTGTGGGATGTTTTGATAAAATAAAGCTTATGGATTTCTCCTTCATCTCATCATCTTTTGTGCCTATTGAAAATATACTTAACCCACCATTAGATTATTCTAAGTGGCTGAAAGATGAAGAGGAGAACATTATAGACATTGTCAAGATTGTTAGACTGGGATGGTTAATCCTAAGTCTTGGACCTTTTTGATCTTGACAAAGGAGATTGATTAATCCTAATGTTTTGATAGAGTATTGTTTTGCAGAATTAATCCTAAAGTTTCAATTGCGTGTTGTTTTGCAGAATTAAGTTAAGATTTCAATTGGAAGTTTGAAGGATTACATAATCTTCAAGAAGACAAAGTTCATCCAAATTCGTGGTCAGTGATTTGTAATTCGTAACTGCGACTTAGTTCAAAGACAGGGTAAAACTCAGCCAGACGGATTCACAGGCATCATCACTACCACGACTTATCTAAAGATGGGAGTGTCAAAGTCAGAGATGAATTTGTGGTATGTGTCATGCCTCAGTTGCGAGTGTCAAAGTCAGAGATGAATTCGTGGTCTGTGTCATGTCTCAGTTGCGATCGCGACTTTCAAAGTGATTGAAAAGGGAACCAAGTCCACAATCATAGAATGCCAAGTATCCTAGACATCCGTTGAAGAACAAAATTCACGAGGGCAATATTTTGGGTAGCGACCGGGATTCAAAAAGAAGAAGATTATCTTTCAAACATAAGAATTCGCATCCTGAGTCGTGCCCTGTACAAGGAAGAATCGCAATCATGACTTTTGTGAGCAATTATAATGCAATGGCTATATTTTCCTGATGGACTAATGAGGAGCTACCACGTGGACTAGTCGTTATACACAAACGAGGCTTTTTCTCATAATTTTTAGCTCCCGTATAGAAATTTGGATTTCACGACCGCAAGGTCTTATCACAAAAAATAAAGCTAGATTGTCACAAGAAATAAAGCTAGATTGGTTGCTAAGGGATACAACTAAGAAGAAGGCGTAGATTATGATGAGACTTTTGCCCCCGTTACAAGATTAGAAGCTATTAGGATACTTTTAGCTTTTGCATGCCTCATGAATTTTAAGCTTTTCAAATTGAAGTGAAAAGTGTATTTTTAAATGGAATTATTGAGGAGGAAGTCTATGTTGAACAACCTCCTGGTTTTGAGTCACATTATTTTCCAAATCATGTTTTTAAATTGAACAAAGCCTTATATGGATTGAAACAAGCTCCAAGAGCTTGGTATGAAAGGTTTAGTTCATTTCTCTTGAAAAATGATTTCGAAAAAGGAAAGGTGGACACCATACGATTTGTTAAAAAGCACAAGCATGATACACTAATTGTACAAATCTATATTGATGATATCATTTTTGGTGCTACTAATAAGTCTTTTTGTGAGGATTTTGCTAAGTGTATGATGAGGGAATTTCAAATGAGCATGATGGGAGAACTCAAGTTCATTATCGGTCAATATATCAAGCAAACCAAAGAAGGGATCTTCATTAACCAAGCCAAATACATAAGGGAGATACTCAAGAAGTTTGTCATGGATGGTTACAAAGTAGCCAAAACTCCTATGAGTGGTACCATCAAGCTAGACAAAAATGAATTAGGTAAGACAGTAGATGAAAAAAGATATCGAGGTATGATCGGATCTTTACTTTATCTTACTGCTTCTAGGTTTGATATCATGTTTAGTGTATGTATGTGTGCTAGGTTCCAATCCTCTCTTAGAGAGTCTCATTTAAATACTATTAAGAGAATTTTTAAGTATTTACATGGCACAATTTACTTTGGATTATGGTATCTTAGGGATTCATCTGTTACTCTCATAAGATATTCGGATGTGGATTATGCTGGTAGTTTATTAGATAGAAAAAACACTTTCGGGACTTGCCAATTTCTAGGAGAATGCCTAGTATCTTGGTTTAGCAAAAAGCAAGTGTCGGTTGCTTTATCTAGAGCAAAAGCTGAGTATGTTTCTGTGGGTTATTGTTGCACCTAAGTTCTTTGGATGAAACAATAATTGAAGGATTTTGGCAAAGTGATTAATCACATTCCTATTAAATGTGATAACACTAGTGCTATTAATCTTTCTAAGAATCTCATCCAACATTTTAGGAGCAAACACATAGATATTAGACATCATTTCCTTAGAGATCATATGCAAAAGGGTGATGTTGTGTTAGAATTTATTGACATAAATCATCAACTTGCAGATATTTTCACAAAACCTCTCAATGAAGAAAGATTGAACTTCATTAAGAGAGAATTGGGAATGCTTGATGGAAGCTCCCTAAAGTGAAAATTTTGATCTTATGTATGATTACTATGTGTTTTGTTTGTTGATTGTATGTCTTGTGTTTTCTGTATGGCATATTTCAAATGGATCACAATTTAGATTCTTTCAAAACTTATTTTTTTTCATTTTTATCCTTGATGACACATAATTTGTTATCGCTATCTTATCTTCACGGTTGCGAATTACAAGTCCTAGTCAATCAGTTGTCAAAACATCAAATCGCAATCGCGATAATCAAGCTCCACCGCAAATTTTTATCAAGAATTTAAATTTTTTATTGTTGAAGTGCGTATTCTCGAGGAAAATTTGTTCGTTACTCACATTTTTTAGAAATTGCAATCGCAATCCTGAAATTTGTGGACATGAAATTTGAGTAACTGTAAAGTCGTTAAGTGATTTGACTGTCAACCATTTCTATCTCTTCATCGCTGCATTTCTAGTCATTTCTAGCCGTTTACAGAGACTTCAGATGGCTATAAATACCCCCTTCAATAGTAACATCCTCACTTTTTTTCCAACATCAATTTCTTTCTCTCAAAACTCTATAAAATCACAAATCTCTTCATCCTTTATAATGGCTCCCAAGAAGATCTCAAGAGCAGACAAGGGCAAGGTTGTGGCTCAACCTTATGCACCCCCTGCACTCCACCTCATGAAAGGCATCGCTAAGGAGGAGAAAGAGAGGTACAAAGCAAATTCATTAAAGATCATCCTCCTCAATAAGATTCCTTCTCCCTTTCTGTTAAAGATCTTGGGCATCAACACAGAGATTCGAGCTTTCCTCTCCAACTCGGGCTGGAATGAGTTCATCTTTTGCGTGAACCCAATTATGAAGAAATTGTGAGGGAATTCATATGCACGGTCCAATTGAGTCATAAAGCCAATTCTCGAGCGGGGCAATACGGGTTAGTATTATGGGCTTTTGGTGATCCTTTTTATATTACTTTCAACCAAGTTTCCTCTATCTTTAATCTTTAAATCGGAGAAAACATTCCCTTCATAATCTTTGCACTTGATGTCATTTACTCTGAATTTTGGTCTAAAATTTTCATTGAAACCAAACACGACCTAAGATCCTCCCTAGCCAAACACATTAAAATCTTACCTTTTCAGATACTCCATCGTATCATGACCTTTTCTGTAAATGATATAGGTGATGGTAATGAGAGGGTATCACAAAAAGACTTGGCATTTCTTTTCTATCTTGTCAAAAATAAGTCTATTCAAATCGGAAGGTATCTTATGGATCAATTGATCCATATGAATACCAAACCCAAAAGCCAATTCCTTTTACCTTTATATATTACAACCATATATCACTTCGTAGGGCACTTGATGACGAAAATGAAAAATTCCTTACTAAGAAACTCCTTCCTTCACAAAACTTCATTGATCTCATCTATCTCATTAACACCAAAGCTATTCACCCAGACACCTATGCCTATACCCTGGGTGCCATTAGAGCTAAGAAAATGGAGACTTCATAAGCTTCCAAATGGAAGAGACTAGCTTTTGAAGAATGAACTCCATCCATCCCTCCTCAATCCAAGCCTAAGGCTAAACTCTCTTTTGCAACCATCAACAATAAGTTAATAAGTTGATAAGGATGATGAAAAGGAGATTTTTCTTCCTCTCTCATCTTCATAGTGATATGATCAATTTGCAAGAGAAGTTGGGAGTCCCTCTTTGCCATCTTCTGGAGTTCACAGAGTTTGATGATACTCATGAAGAAGAAGGCAATGATTAAGTTGAGGATAGAGATGAGGCTGAAGGTAAAGATCTGAGTGAAGATGAAGACTTTCTAGAGATGATTCTCCTACTTTCTAGTTTAGGATCTCTTCTGTATTTTTTTTTTCTTTTGCAAAAAAAAAATGTGATCCCAAAAAACTTGTTTTTTAAGTTTATATATATAAAAGTTGTTTCTTTGTTGAAATTTTATGTTACGTGCTTGTTTTACTTCATTTGTTTATACATTTGCTCCATATGTTTACTTGCTTACTTATGCAATTGATCTTTTTCCCTTCTACCCTGTTTTTGATCTTGCCAAAAGGGGAGAGATAGAATCTAAAATGAATCAAAGGGGAAAAAAATAATAGCATTAATTGAGGGGGAGCATAGGAGAATAAGAAGAATAAGAGCATCATACTTAGAATTTTGGTATTAAAGTCATACTTAAAAAAAATTTCTAAAATTTCTAAGTATACATTTGAACAATTTATCACTCCAACTTCACATTTCTGCATTATTTTCCCTTAGGATCAATCTAAGTTGTCAAAATAAAAAATAGACAGATTGTTAGACTAAGATGGTTAATCCTAAGTCTTGGACCTCTTTTAATGTTGAGAAAGGAGATTGATCAATCCTAATGTTTTCAATTGACTGCTGTTTTGCATAATTAAGTTAAGATTTTAATTAGAAGTTGGAAGGATTGCATAATCTTCAAGAAGGCAAAGTTCATCCAAATTCGCAATCAGTGGTATGTAATTCACGACCGTGACTTAGTTCAAAGACAGGGTGAAACTTAGCCAGGCGGATTCACGGGCATCATCGTTGTCGCGACTCATCCAAAGATGGCAGTGTCAAAGTCATAGATGAATTTACGGTCTGTGTCACGCCTCAGTCGCGACCGCGACTTTCAAAGTGATTGAAGAGGGAACCAAGTCCACAATCATAGCATGCCAAGTGTCCTAAGTATCCATTGAAGAACAAAATTCGCGAAGGCGACATTTTAGGTAGCAACCGTGATTCAAAAAGATGAAGATTGTCTTTCAAAAAGAAGAATTCATATCCTGAGTGGTGCCCTGTGCAAGGAAAAATCACGACTACCAATTTTGTGAGTAGTTAGAATGCAACGACTATATTTTCCTAATGGACCAATGAGTAGCTGCCACGTGGACTAGTCGTTAGTCACAAACAAGGTTTTCCATCGCAATTTTAGGCTCTCATATGGAAATTTGCATTTCGCGATTGCAAATGACCAGTAGTAACCACAACTCCTGTATGACATGCAATTAATGCAGAATCTACCTAGCGTGTCTTGGAGATTAGTTGAACTTTAAAGTCTAATGTCTCTTTGGTGAGTATGGGTTATAAATACTCCACCAAATAGTGATAAATGAGACAGATAGAGAATTCATTACTTGTGTTAAAGCTCTAAAACTTTTACTACTCAATTTCTTCTCTTCTTTATGAGATTGTAATTGTTAGGTGTGAGCATGAAACACCAATTGGAAGAAAGGTTTTAGTGTGAGCCTGTGAAAACATTTAAGAGAGGTTTTGATGTGATCCTTATAAAACATTTGTAAGAGAGGTTATTGTGTGAGCCTTGAAAATACAAAGTGTAAAGGTTATTGTGTGAGCCTTGAAAACACAAGTGTAAAAGTTATGTATGAACTTGGAAACACCATTCTGACTTAGTGGAACACCTAATTGCAAAGAATTAAGGAGTAGACATAGTGTTCGTTATACCTGAACCATTATAAATCCTTGTGTCTCTTTTATACTCTTTCTTTGTTCTCATTTTAATTTTTTTTATACACCAATTCAACCCCCCTTCTTGGTGCGTAGGGCCAACAAAGATCAAAGTGGTAAATGAGGAAGGAAATAAAGAAGAGAAGAAAGAAGATTTTGATAAGAATGATGTAGGATTAGAGGTTAAAGAAGAAGAGGGAGACAAGGAAAGAACAGTCCCAAACAGTGGAAGGGATGAAAATAAGGCTACCTTGCCTAGGCAATCTCTCGATGGTGATAATAACTTAAGTAGATAGGAACTAGAGAGTGAGAGCATATTGAAATGGAGGCTCAAACTATATCACTGAAGATTCATGACAGAGGTGCCCAATGAGGTTGTAACTTTAAAAGTTGTTGAAGCTGACGTGATAGTATTACATTCCTAAATAGTTTAAACTAAAAGTGTCAAACCAAAAGCTGAGGGCTTATTATGAACTTGGGGCCAACCAATTGATCTTGTATAGGAGGACTTAAAGGCAAGGTTTGTCTACCATTACCCAAGTTTCTACAAAGATTTTTATATGACTACTAACTTTTTGTTTCCAAAATCTCCCCAAATGGCCTACAGACATCGATGGGTTGTATCTCCTAGTTTATAAGAGGGGTGTGCCTTTTTCCATGGTTGTGGTCAAACATTTATATGTCGTAACCCACCAAGCCAATGACAATCATTGTCATGTGTCATTAAAGCCTAAGATAAGCTAGAAGAGTAAGTTTTTTTATTATCACTTATGCCTAAAAATATGTTATTTTTAAAAGGTGGATGAGTAAGGAAGAGCAAGATGTAATAATTAAATCAATAGTAGATGAGAAGAAGATGGCTAACAAGCTCCAAACGAAAATGGAGGACCTAATAGACTTGATGAAATTCATAATGAAACATCTCTCGGTGGTCGAGTTGGCTGTAATTTCTCTATATTTTTCTTCATCCTTTGATTACTAATGTTATAAATATCTTGTTATTTTATAGACATGGACTTCTAAGCTTCTAAAAAGAGATGGCTTGATAGAAGATAACTCAGGTCATAAAGAAGACTCAGGCTTGGGTAATGAAAATTGCCCTTTAAAAGTGGGTGATTGATGAGGAGAAAATGCTCAAATATCTGATATGAGAAATGTTCGAGCTAATTTTTTATCTTGCATCTTTTACTAATAAAGAGATCAAACCATTAAACTCTGTGGTGCCACCTTTAAAAAAGGCTCAGTGGAGCCTTTGGTTATTGACTTAGATGAGGAGATGTTTATGCTTCATATAAATCTGAGTAGATGTCTAGAGCTTCATGGGTTCTTAAAGGTAAAATACGAAGATAGTTCATTGATCCATCCTATGGTTGATAAGACCTTACAAAGGCTTCATGTCTTTCTAAAGGATGAAGAATATTTTATGCACTTGATAGATAGGTAGCTTACTGATCACATAAAAATACACAACCTTAAGGAGAGGTTCTTGAGCTAGTTTGAAGTTACAAAATAGTTTAAGTTGGCAAGGCTAATTTTTTTTATTATTATTATATATAAGTAGTAGTAGTCGAGGTGCTCTTAAGCTAGTGACTGAAGGCTTTTAAGAAACAAACATAGAACATATTCGAGCTAGAAGATCAGTTAATTAAGAGCTTAGATGAGTTGGCCACTACTACCAAGAACTACTAGGACACACTTAAATAAGTGGTTGAAGGGGTGAGCCTGTTTAACTCAACTCAGGAGTCATTAAAAGTTATTTCGATTCTTCAAGCTAGAGAGGTGTCCACGAAGAACACTAAGCTAAAGGAAAAGGTGAAGTAGTGGAAGAAAAAGAAAGAAGAGGCTCGTTCATTGGCTAATAAAGAGATGGTCATAACCTACTTTAGTTATAAGGCCAAATTAATGAATGAGTACCTAAGGCTCATCCGAAGCTAAACGAGCTAAACTTTGACTTTCTTGGTGACATCCTCCCTAGTATGGATGAGCTTGAGTTAGAGGTTAAAAAGAAGAAGAAAAAGGAAAGGAAGAAGAGGAAGATGAAGATGGAGGAGAAGAGAGGAGAGAAAAAGATTAGGCAAAGTAGTTGCATGTTTGGTTTTAACCCTTGGTTTGTACCCTAAATTTGTAAGAAATTTCTAATTAATAAAATTTTTAGTTTTCTCTTTAATTTTCATATGTGTTTCATGTTATTGTGTACTTATGAGCATATAAGCCTTATGTTATTAAAATTCTAAAAGCTAATATTTGGTGTAATTTCTAAATTTTAATAATTGCAATTAATGCTAAACTTAGCTCTCATACTTAAAAAAATAATAATAAATTCAATGTTAAGCCATTGAGCTTATAGGATAAGTAATAATTAAAATATTGAGTCAAATAATTAAACTATAATAAGTTATTAGAATGTAGAGCTAGCCTTATTTAAAAGTGTTAAATGGTGCAGATCAGTTAACACATTCCTTGGCCACGGGCTTTACTTATCCCTTTATGATGTGCGAGGCTTATTAGCTCGACACATGCTTTCTTACAAAATAACTCAAAAAAGAGCATGAAGACCATTTTTGTGAGGCTTATGAACTTAGTACATGTTGTTACCCATTATATGTTTAGTTAAATAACTCATAGTTATGAAAGAATAGGGTGAAGACCTTTTGTTTATTGAATCAATAGTTCAAGGGTTGAGGCATTACTTGAGCATGGTTATATTAAAGAATAGTTAAGGTTCTCATATAAAATATTTTCTTAGAGCCTCTATATTCCGTGTTTGGAGTATGGGATTACTATCCATTGTCTCGAGCTTGTAGGTCGTAGGTCCCATAACTATACTATTCTAAATAGTAATTCCTAATTAACTTTAAGATTGCCAATGCCTACTTCACCTTAGTCTATATTAGCTCTTCTAAGGACTAAGTCTCCCACTTTTAGGGCTTAGTGCTTTATTCTCCTATTGTAGAACCAATCTACCTTTTGTTGGTAGGCCACAACTTGCATAACAACATCCTTTATTTCTTCAGCCAAGAGATCTAAGTTGAGGTGGAGCTAAGCCTTATTCTACTCCGGATTATGTGGAACACTTGATAGGAGGGATGTGTTAGGTTTTATGGAATAAGCATAATAGAAGACAAAAATTTAAAATATACAAAACTCTATAAGGATCCATACAATTCGATTAAATCAAATAGAAGGCAGAAAGGGTGTTTACACTAGTAATACCCCACTTTGAGCTTGAAGTGTAGATCATAAAACTCATACACTATGGAAATAAGAACATCATATATCCACATGAATAAACACTCTAAAATGAATGGTGTGCCAGCACTAAGGTTTTAAACATTACACTCATTATTTTTAAATGTGTTTCTAAAAGTGATGTGAATGCCACCCTTACTTTTTAGAAAACTCTAACATTAATATATATTAACTATTCAGATATATATACCAACTTTATATCTTAAGAGATATAGATAATTAGATATCTTATTTTTTAGCTTTAAAATAAAAAATATATCTAGATTTTTTAGATAATATCTCTAATTATCTTAATAATTATATGTCTAAAGGGATTAGCAATATGATTTCATTTTAGGTATGTTCTATGTGTAAGAACTTATAGGTTCACATAAAGTTTTCAATGGCCTAAAACTATTTCTAGCCCAAAATCATAATTGGTCTCTAACGAGACATTATGACTATCCAAGTAATGTCAAGGTCATTAATCCATCCTAAAATGTCTTACAAATAGTATTATAATCCTTTTTTTTTTTTACATTATATCTCAATTGAACATATGGCATGAATCATTTCATTCTCATATAGTTCAATTAAATTATTTCTCAATCTCTAAGTAGATTGATGTAAAATGACATTGATAACCTTTATCAATTCATTTCCACCTAACCATGCAATTTCTTCAGCCTAACCCATCGAGGGGCCTAGAGATATATTTGTTGTAAATTCATAAGGGATAAATTCCTTCTTAATGACTCATATTCCTCTATATGATTTACTTCATGTACAATATTTATCTGTATAATCATCCTATTAAAGATAATGTTGGATAGTATCAAAACATAAAGTTCATCATATTGGAATCCTTGGTGATTTTCAAGTTAGAGGGTTAAGTTAATACTATTGTCTAATAATTAATTATGACAACTTATCCATATAGTATTCTCATAGCATGTCAATCTAATATAATGTTTCTAAATATGTGTATATAAGTTTGACTTAATATCCCATATTTGTGACTAGTAAAACATATCATCAATCAAAACACTTATTCTTTACGTCTAAGAGTTTTATTATTATGTCATGTACTTAATCCCAAATAGAATTAACTATTCATAGAATTTATTTAGTTATAAACACAATATAATAGAAATATTTAATAAAAATGGACCATGACATTAAAAATTATCCATTACAAATATTGACATATGGCACATTACTAATAGTTTTTTACTTACATTAAGCCTAATAACAAATGTATCTAATACCTATTAACCTAGCATGACTCTCATGCTTTGGTTATGATAATAGTTTGGTGAATGGATCAATAATACTGTCATTGGTTGGAACTTTGCATATCTTTACATCTCCCATCTCAATAATATATTGGATAAGATGAAAATACTTGAGTATGTTTTTGGATAATTGATGTGCTCTTAGTTCCTTAGCTGGTGCTATGGCTCCATTATGATCACATTACCAGTCCATCTGATATGAAATTCTAGGAACAACACACAGTATAGTGATAAATTTCTTAATCCAAACAACTTCCTTAGTTGCTTTTGAGGCGGCTATATACTCAACTTCGATTGTAGAATCAACCATAAAATCTTGGTTTGAACTTTTCTAGCTTACTGCACCTCCATTCAAACAAAGAACATAAGTAAACTATGATTGAAAGTAATCCTTATCATACTAAAAGCTAGCATATGTGTAACCACCTACAACCAATGTGACATCCTATTTACTAATTATTCCTAAAGTAGGTGCATTAACTTATTCAGAAAACATGGAATACTAAAGTGACACAACATCATTTAAATATCCTTTTATTCTATCCATTGTCATTAAAAGATCTTATTTCAATTATATTATTTTTTTACACTATGTATCTTGTTTCACAAAATAGTAACTATTTATAACAAAGTATACATGGCCAAACAAACTTAAATACTAATTGGTTGCATACTGGCCTAATCTTTATTAGACTATTAGATAGTAATTTCGAAATGTAAACTAGATGCAATCTTAGTCTACTCTTTCTAAAAGAAAATTTAATGCAAAAAAGTGAGCTTAACTATACTTCAATCTCAAATAACATAATAACATTTAAATACAAATAACCTATCATCATATTCATGCACGAAATAAAGAGTT
The DNA here is from genome assembly GCA_949677035.1 of Omphalea diandra. Taxonomy (NCBI): domain Eukaryota; kingdom Viridiplantae; phylum Streptophyta; class Magnoliopsida; order Malpighiales; family Euphorbiaceae; genus Omphalea; species Omphalea diandra. Next base: position 3,844 of record CATIWR010635826.1, on the reverse strand, counting down.
TTTACTCTTAAATGCTACACAGACTATCAAATGTTATTGTCACACATATTGTCATATATTGTTGTCACATAGGTTATAGATGTCACTGTTATAAAGGCTTTCATATTTGGTTGTCACATAGGCCATAAATATTATTGCCACACAGGCTATTGAATGTTATTGCCTCACAGGCTATAAATATCATTGCCACATAGGTTGTCGAGTGTTATTGCCATACAGGCTGTTATATATTATTGCCACATAGGCTATAAATATCATTGCCACATAAGCTCTTGAATGTTACTGCCACACAAGCTATTATATATTATTGTCACATAAGCTATAGATATTATTGCCACATAGGCTATCAAATGGTATTGCCACACATGCTATTATAGATTATTGCCACACATACTAAAGATATCATTGCCACATAGGCTATTGAATGTTATTGCCACACAGGCTATCATAGATTATTGCCACACAAGCTATAGATATCATTGCCACAAAGGTTGTCGAATGGTGTTACTTACTAACAACATCGAGTATTAGTATTTCAACAAATCAACTATAAATCCAACAAAATTTCAGCAATATAATGTCTAATAATAAGACCCATGACTTTGGCAACTCATATCAGCACATACTCCCATTCTCAAGTCATGATTTATCAACGTCTCATGAAAATAAATAAATCAAGAGTATAACAATCTTTTCATCAATATATTCCTCAATATCATCACGTTAAACAACATTTCATTCCATTGAATATATGTTCATTGCATTTAACTAATCACACGTATAGTACCGTTAGCTATTTACTTACCTCATCTTTCAAACTTATTAAGCTGTGGATTGTCCTGGCTTATTTCCATTATTATCTTTAATGCCTCGAGGACCTATTTCAATACACCAAAACAATCCATGATGATAAAATAAGAGTTTCATCTTGTTATACAAATATGTTCTAGTAAAATATCATGAACTTGATAGGTTGTTTCTATAATTACTTTTAACTCATAAATCCAAATGATTGATTCTTTTTTTTTTCAATTAAACTAGACATATATGGGTACACCATATCCAAAATTTAGTCCAAAATATACATTACATAATTTATGGTCAATTTTATAAATTTGCCCGTTTCAATGTCATCTCAGCCTGAGTAGGTCTTACATTATTAGATATATCTCAAATCTTATAGATCCAATCCCAAAAATGATTTACCAAAAGTTAGAGAACACCTAAAGAAACATTTTTCATGTTTTACTCATTGTCTAATTCAGTCTATAAAGTCACCAAAACAAATGGCCAATCTTAGGGTGAGCGGGTTTTCAACATGTTGACAATCAGTCATAATGAAGGGGAAATATCTTAACAACCATGTTAAATTTGGCAAACAAATTTTACAGGCATGTGGATAATACATAAATATATAACTTTCAAAGAAATAAAGAATTAAAGTTGAGAAATAACTTAGTAAGAGTTTTGGCACATATCAAATGGTTATCCTCTTTTATTAATATCAGTTTGGTGGAGTATTTATAGCCTACATCTACCAAAGAGATGTTACTCTAAAACTATTAACAAGTCTCTAAGATGTGTTAGGCAGATTCAGCATTAAATGCTTGTCAGGCTGAAGTCGTGGTCGCTACTACCTTTTCGCAGTCGCAAATTTCCAATTTCAGCTAAAAGTCTCGTTTGTGTCTAACGGCTAGTCAACGTATCAACTTTGATTGGTCATCTAGAAAAATATACCCATTGTGTTCTAACCACTCCCAAAATTCACAGTGGTGAGATATCAATGCCTTGGGCGTGATTGAGACCGTAAATTCCTTTGTGATTTAACCATGGCTCCTTTAGCTGATTCGCGGTTGTGAATTCACCCATAAATTCCTCTAACCTATCTTCATCCATTCTTATAATAGTGTCGAGGTCGCGACTTAGAGGATAGCGACCGTGAATTCCTCTATTCTTCTAAAAGATGGATATTTTGACTTCTATTGAAGATAAATCTTATAAACTGTAAAAAGAACGCTTAAAATTGGCATTAACTTTCAATCTATATTGTCAAGATCAAAAGAGAGCTTTGACATAAGTTTGAATAACCTAGTCTAACAATCTCTCCTTTTTTGATTTTGACAATCTAGATTGAATATGCAAAGGATAAGGAAACAATTATACATGCTCCTAAGAGAATGATTGCTCCCCCTTAGTTATTCTAATACGATCATTGTCAATTTTATCTCCTCTTTTTGTATGTTCCCTTTTGGTATATTCAATCAAATATCTCTCCCCCTTTGTCAAGATCAAAAAGAGAGGAATATGAGGGAATAAGAAAGAGAATAAGGAATATGAGAGGAAATTACCACAAACTTGTCAATTGTACAAACTCAAATTATAATAGCAAACATAAGTAATTTTGCACTATTGATCACAATATGCCACATAAAAAGATAAATGGATGAAACATAAATGTAAAATAATTTAAACATTTAAAGATGCTTGAACATACAAACTAGGGCTAGGAATTTAAGAATTGTCATATATGGCCTTAGTAGAGTATATGATTTTTTGTGATTGATTTGAACATTTGAAATGCAGAAAACCTCAAATGTAAAATGAATTGATTCAACTCAATATATAATCAATCAAACAAATCAAATCCAGCATGTGAACACATAGATATATCAACCAATAAAACTCCCCTAAATGTATGCATATATATTAGGTTAAAAACATAAGGGATAAGGATACATTACACGCTCAGTATCAATGCCTTGATATCAAATAACCATTTGAAACTTTTATCCCTTCTTAATTAGCAATCTCCATTCACCTTTAGATTGTCCATGATAAAGTTAGTGAAGGAGTCCCCATCCTGTGATATCAAACACTTTGTTTTGGTACCCACACATACTTGGGTCCTTGGGGATTAGTCTTGGAAAGGTCCTCCAATTTGCGGTGTGCCTTCCTAATGTGGCAAAATATATTAATATGCCCATATATGCAATAATGACATTGGAGCTTAGACTTATAAGCCTTTCTCTTACGCACAACCATAGTATGAGTGGTGGGACTTCTCATACTTGGGTGGTGAGAGTGTATACAACTGCATGAGTGAATAGGAGTAAAAGAAAATTTATTATGTTTATGTGGTTAAACATGTTTCTTATTATAAATGTAAGCATATTTTGCTCTTTGAGCCTTGGGGGGTCTTTCCTTTGCCCTTAGGCATAGGTGGTTTACTGCTAGGGGCACCTCTCTTCCCCATGACCTCAATACTTGAAGTTTAAGGTATTGATGCTCTAATAAATGTAGTGGGTGAAGAAATAGGTGAAGAGACTTCATTGAAGCCTAAATCATGCCTAACTAAAGGAGGTCTTTAAGATACAATAAGTGTATCTAACTCTTCCTTCCCCTTATGAAATTTAGAGATGGAATTTCTAAGTTTTATAACTTCATACTTTAAAGAATCATTTTCCTTTCTCAAAAAGTTAAGAGAGGATGAAGACTTAGAAAGACTCTCTAGAGACTTTTTAAGTTCTTCATTAGAAGTCCTCAACTCACTTACAAGATCATTTAAGTATTTTAATTTATCCTCTAATTTGGAACATTTTTTGTTATAACTTTCATTTGTGACTTATATTTGTCACATTTCAAAGTAAGAGCTTCTAAAATCTCCTCATCTATATCATCAAATGCATTATAATTATCATAAGACTGTGAAGAAGTAGTTACCTCTTTGGAGGAGTCCTCTTGAGCCATGAAGCAAAAGTTTACTGCTTCACCTCCATCTTCATCTTCATCACCTTGAATCATCATCCCAAATAGCCTTAAAGGACTCCTTTTTTTTTTTTTTTTT
>CATIWR010635797.1:0-14592 GCA_949677035.1 Omphalea diandra | reverse complement strand
CTATTAAATGTAAAAACTCATGATAAGTAAACATATATATATATATATATATATATATATATATATATATATATATATATATTTACAACAAAAGCAAAAAGAAAAAAAAAATAATTACTTAGACTAACTCTAAACTAACTTATTTGAGTTTTTCCTACATATAAATTCTTGAAATAGTTGATCTATTATCTTATCAATATTAACTAAGTGTGAATAAATCACTTTAGAAGTTAAATATAAGAAATTTTATGTTAATCAAATCTAATTTACACTACGAGAATTTTAAAAAAAAATTAAATAACTAGAAAACAAATATCAATTTTTGTTTACTTTCTTTCAATTTTGGTAATTTATGTCAAAATTGTTCTTCTTTATTTCTCTTGCTTCTATAATCTAATAATAAATTATTAAATTTCGCATATGAAAATTTTATTTTTTTTCATATTATAATGATTTTAATTTATGCATTGAATAATTAATTTTTATATTTACAAGTATTTACGAATTTTTCTATATTCACCATTAAATATGAGTAACTTGAGGTAGTAAATGGATTTGTTTTTCAGATTTATTTTTCATAGTGTTGACTACAGACTAATCTTTTATGAATTTGTTCAACTCTATATAATTGTTATGATTTATTTGAATATTAACTATGATCAACAATAATAATAGTCTTAAATTTTAAATTTAATACGAGAATAGCTAAAGATTAAGAAGTTACTTCATTTGCATAAAAATTATTTAATTGAAGTATAATATAAAAAAAACAAACTATATAATGCTGGAGATAGACTTATAGCATAAGTATTATAAGTTTTTAGTAATTAAATAATTTTAGAATTCTATGAATATAAGAAAATATAACCTTAAGCTATTAAATGTAAAAACTCATGATAAGTAAACATATATATATAGTTACAACAAAAGCAAAAAGAAAAAAAAAATTACTTAAACTAACTCTAAACTAACTTATTTGAGTTTTTCCTACATATAAATTCTTGAAATAGTTGATCTATTATCTTATCAATATTAACTAAGTGTGAATAAATCACTTTAGAAGTCAAATATAAGAAATTTTTTGTTAATCAAATCTAATTTACACTACGAGAATTTAAAAAAAAAATTAAATAAGCAAAAACAAATGAAAAGATTTCTCTAATCTATTTTGCAAGGATTTAAGAGTCCTTTGATTATTGAATTGTTAAATTAAATGGAAGATATTAACTTATTTAAGGATTAATAAATTAAAGAAATAGTTTATTTTATCTCTTAATAATAATGCTTATACGTTAAAAAGAAAAAGAATTAAAACCATTGAAAACAAATTACACATCAAACTGAAGGATCAATTAACATAATTGATCGATTAGTTTTTGTCTCTTGATAATTATGTCTATACATGAGAAGGAAAAAAAAAAAAGAATATTAAGACAATTGAAAAACAAATTAAGTGTATATGAAGAAATGAATTGTAGCATTTGAAAAGGATAATGTATTAATTCAAAACATGTTTAGTTTATTATGAGAATTTATTTTTATTTGTTAAATTATAATATTTTTATTTTGAAAATTATTTAGCTACTTATAAAAGAATTTTAGATACATTGTAAATTTAATATTAATATTATTGGTAAAAATCTTTACATATTAATTGTTTTTAAAATTATTTTTAATTATCAATATTATATTAAAATTTTTTATCATCAATTAATAATGAAAATTTTTTTTCTGACATTTACCTTCAAATGTTTTATTGACAACAACAATGCCAAACATGTCTTTATCGTATATCACTAGTTATTAATTATGAAGCATTAATAAATATACAACTAATCAATATTTAATTTAGTGGTACTGAAATTGTTTCAATATTGTAAATTTGCATCATAGATTTCAATTAGAGCAAAAACCCTCCCAAAAAAAAATGACAATTATAACTCCAGTAACTAAATGAAATGAAAAAAGATTCCTCTAGATAACCATTTTATTTGGAACGGATGGTATAAATTCATATGTAACACATGTATTAAAAAAAAAAAGGTACAAATATAAGTGTATGATCAATGACAAAGTTATATGCAATTAAGCAGAGTCATGTAAGTCTATTTAATTTCTAAAAACTTTTTATATTTGTTCATATAATGATCCTATTGAAAATTATTAAGAGACTCTAAAAATTTTAAATTATTTTGTTTTTTAATTTTATATTTAACTCAATATTTCAAAGTTCAATTGCATATCACTCAAAACAAATAAATTAATAAAATTTTAAAGAGGATAGATCCAACGAATTGAAAGTCAAAATAATTCACTTATTAATTTTTCAAAAACAATACACAACGGTAAATAAGCAAAATCAATATCAAATAAATTGTTTATTTTGTAAAAAATCATTATTTATAAACAATTTTATTAAAATATATTTTAATATTTGTTGTCCATTTAAGATGTTAAAATTTTTTTTAAAAAATTATCTTTTAATGTTTGAGGTGTACTTGAAAATTATTTATTTTTTTAATTTATAAGATTCCATTTGTTTCACAAAAAATAAATTATTTGAGGAAAATGTTTTTCGAGGAAAATATTTTTTAAGTAATATATTTTATGGTGTTTGAGACACACTATAAAAAAATATAAATTTTTTTATGATTTACAAGATTATAAAAAAATTTAGACCATAATTGTTTTATATTTGTACTATTTATTATTTAATATAAGAAAAAATACATTAAAAATAAAAAAATTTTATGGATCTCGTCTACCACTAACAGCCATGCTAGTTGATGAATATCAGTGACGGATGTCGGTAGTTAAGGATGATTAATGATAATAAATACATGTATTTATGAGATTTATTTTTCATTTGAATGTGTTTGTCAAAGTCTGAAAAAATGAATTTCCTGAAAAATAACTTAGTTTTCGCTTTGACCAAAAAAAATATTTTCCATTGATAAATTTTTTGGATGCACCAAACAGAGAAAAATGTAAAAAATATTTTTGTATAAAATATTTCTCACAAAACAAATGAGTCTTAAATTACAAAATATTTAGATTATATTTTACAGAAAAAAGTACGAAATGCTTATATTTATATTTGTTGCTAAAATTGCAAAGAAATAAAACAAATAAATTGTCATTATTAACGTTCAATGAATTTAACTGATTATATGTATCTCAATAATGAAAATTACTGAATTCACCAGGGAGTATGAGAGTTTGTTTCGATAAAGGTCGATTGACTGACAAAAATTGTTGGTTTAGAAGAAGATAATGGAGGATATGAGCAGACATATAAAAACAAACAAAGAATTGCACGAGCCAATATTTCAAATTATGGCCGCCTCTGAATTTAGCGACCGCATTACGTTTTTAGGGGTTGAATGAGACTGAAAACGTGCCATTGACAGTGAAGAAAGGAAAGAAACTAGAAGAATGTTGTAGATTCTGGTTTTGATGAGGTCGCCCAGGATGGCTATTGGCTTAGCTAGACGAGATGGTGACATGCAACTCCCAATGGGCAATGCCACAGCCCACAGGGCGGCAAATGCTTTCTGATAGGGGGTAGGCATTTAGTTTTGAAATCAAATTGAGTTGAATCCAACGGATAAAATTTAAAAATTAAATTTTAAAAATTATAAATTGAAATTATATTGAATCACGTTAATCTGATTCAATTTAATTATGGTTTGATTTTATTTAAATTAATTTTTTTTAAATATAATTTTAAAACATTTTAATATAAATAATAATTCTTATAATATATTTTAAAATAATTTTAATACAAATATTGAATTTTAATAGATTTATATATTTTTATAATTAAACAATAAATTTTAAATAGAATTCAATTATCTTAGTTTGATTTAATGTAGGTTCAGCCTAATTTAATTTAATTTTAAATAAATTCAATCAGTTTGATTTAATTAAAATATTTATATTTAAAAATTGAATCAAATTTTAGATTAATTTTTTAAAAAAATTAAAATCAAACTAAATTTATATTTCGAACTAATTCGATTCAATAAATTTTTTCACTTTTGATCCAATAGTGCCCATCTCTGTTCTCTGATTCTAGAGACAATAAGAAATAAATTTTGCATTGCCTTTTTATTGAATTAAACGGGTTCTAATTGGCACACATAAAAAAAAAAAGGGAGGCAAAGGGGGGGAGCAAACCACTAATTAATAAGAACGGAGATTTCTTGTTTTGCATGCTCCGAATGCAAAAAAACCTAACTTACATATAGCGCCCACATATTCATATGCCCTATTTGGTTGATATAAAATGCATCAGTCCATCCCCCTTTCACCTTGTCTCATACATCCATCCCCTTTTCAATATTCTTTGGTGCACCCACTTGGCTTCACTTTTCTGGATACTCCTAAGGAGAAAGGCATATTAGACAGCACTCATGGAAATAGGCTTGTCAAGTGAAATTAATTTCATGTATGCTGTCCTCAAGTAAATAAATAAATTCATGTCTGCGGAAGATTTTTAAGTATATCAAATATCTAGTACTGCCTTTAATCATGCAATTGGAAGAAAAAATGTTTAAGGTTATTCAAATTATTATATGAAAAATGTTAGTAACAGTTATTTATCAACACTCTTTTTTAATGTTTTCTATCTAATTGGTTCACATCGTCATTTTAATATTTGAAATATTATATAAAATTTTTGTATTCAAATATAAATTTTATTTGTATTTATTATAATAAATTATTTAATATAATAAATAACTTTAAAAAAATGTAAATTAAATGTGATATTAATCAATTAAATAGAGAGTGTTGAAGATAGTGTTACTAGCATTTTTCTTATTATATGAAGAAAGAAAAATAATATTTGACCCAAGTTGAGATACAATAAATGCATCTCAAGTAAGAACAGATAATATTTCAAAAAAGTGAAAACAAATAATTAATACTATTTATAAATGGTAATTTTACCCTTAATCAATGTATGTGTCTTCAATATATTTAAAATTTTAAAAAATTATTTAATCTTTTCATTAATCTCACAATAAATTCATATATAATTTATAATCTTATTCAAACACATTTATTGCATTTCAACTTGAGCAAAATAATAATATCAAACTTCAAAAAATATAGGGTATAATACTTTTCTAATTTTTTTATCAAATACTTTATCCGTTTTACAATATTTGTCGATTTAGAAAAAATTTTGTTTTAATCTAATTGTCATTCTACATTACTAATATAATAATAATTGTTTGATTTCTAAATTTATATTTATCATCATCTCCGATTAAATGTTTTCTTATTAGTGTTAGTTGAAGATAATTAATGGTATAAAAGTCAATATCAATTAAAATTATTTCTAATTAATTATTTTCTTAATTTCAATGCACAATTCTAAAAAGATAGATGTCATGAAATGAGAGATAAATACTTTTCTAAACTTTTATATAGAAAATTTTTAATGTATGAAATTAATCTAAATGCACAACTCTAAAAAGATAGATATTATGGAATGGGAGATGAATACTTTTCCAAACTTTCATATAGAAAATTTAAATGCATTGAATTCTCGTAGGTTTTTATTGATTTTCTTTTCTGATGTATGAAATTAATTTGTGGCCTGTCCACCGACCATCATGTCATATTGTTGGTCCCTATGCAAAGGTTGGATTTGAAATACTCCCCGCAACATAAATGTTCAGAGCTTGAACCAAAGAGGAAAACGTCTAGAACGGTTGACTATGGATGAGCATTTTATTGGTTTGATTCAAATTTCTAAAAATTGAATAGATTGAATTTAATATAAATTAAAATTAAACGGATCGAAAATTAAAAAAACAAAGTAAATTGAAATAAAATAAAACCAGTTTGGTTGGGTTTGATTTTCAATTTTGAGCTCTTAATAAACTTTAATTGTGATAAATTAGTTTGAACTTTTTTTTTAATTTTATATAGAGTTTTAATGTTAGTCTGGACATTATCTTCTTTCCTTCGTTGAACTAGACAGGATCAAGACAATGCAATCGAGACAATACGAGATAGGAGTTCAAACCTGAAATCCCCTCTTTGAAAATTTTCAAATATACCATAAAAAATTAAAACTAAAAGGAAGTGATCATGAGAATATAAAATAATTCATTCCATGTAACTCTCCAACTTTATAAAAGCATTGTTTTCAACTATATTCACTTTAAATTTTAGATTGCATATATAGTTAGTCCATCATTCAAAAATCAATGGTGAACTAAGATTAAAACAAAAACGGTACCATTCGATGAAAAATATGGAGTTAAAACCTCAAATTGCAAATGAGAATGCAGATTGAAGACGAAGTGCTGACGCGCTTGAGACTGCAGATCGAAGATTAAGAAGCATGAGATTGTTGAGATAACGAAATTGATGAAGAAAGAATGAAAATCATAATGAGCATAAATGAAAAATCAAATGTTTAGATAATATGAGATTGAGTTTAAAGGTGAATGATTAAAAGCAAATGGACGAAGAAGATCTATAGAATGGGAGGACTCACAGAAGGAAAAAAAAAAAAAAAAAAAAAAGGAAAGGGAAACTGTGTTACGACGCACGTAGAATGAGAAGAAATTCGATTAGAGCATAATGTGTAAAGATTATGTGGTTTAAAATCTTTTATCATGTCTTAAACAATCATAATCTTTTGAACCACACATTCTTTTATCATGTATTAAACAATCATTTAATATGTATATGTATATACACCTCATCAAAATGACATAGCATTATTATTCGGTTTTCTCAATTTTAAACCGAATCAAAAATTAAAAATCAAATTTATCTATTTTTTTAAATTGAACCGAACTAAATTTATTTTAAAACCAAACTAAATAGACTGAATTCAATTGATTAAGTTAGGTTTTTCGATTTTTGTTTGGTTTTGCTCACCCTCAATTAACCGAATAATAAGGAATAAATTATAAAAAATAAACTTTATTCAAATTTATATCAATAAAATATTTTAACTTTAGAATTATTTTTATTATTATCTTCTAATTTATATTCAGCCAATGGGATGTTGTAATATGTTGAGGTGACATTTAAAATTAGAGCACTGATAGGTATCACATCGCACGATATTTATAATATTATCACGTTAAAGGCCATATTTAATTTTTTTATACAATGAAAACAAAATTTGTTAATTTTTATATTTAGTTTTTATATCTTTTTAGTTTAGTTTCGTATATCTTTAGTTTACTTTTTGTATGTTAAAAAAAAATTACAAGTCAAACACGACTCTGATGACAATAGCAATTACATTACACCATATTTAGCTCAACATTTAAATATAAAATTTCTTCATTTCATATACAAAATTTATTTAGTTGTGTTCACTTTCGGTTTATTATTTCAACTAATTATATATATATAATTTAAATATATAATTTGTCCACTTCAAATATAAAATTGTTAATTTTTTTTTATTTATTTTCTGTATATATTTGAAGAAATCTTGCTTCTATCATTATAGGACTTAAGACACCAAGATAGATATTGCACGGTGCGATATCCATTTTTTCTTTAAAATTAATTCTTTCAAAATCTAGCACATTCTAATGTTCTGTTTGGATTAAAAGTTTATAAAGAAATAAAATTGAAATGATGGTTTATAACATTGTTTTATATTTAGATGAGAGGCGTTGAAGTGGAATGAACTGATTTTCAAGGGTTTGCTAAACCTATTCAAACTCATCTCAACCCTTATATTGAAACACTTCAAATTTGAGGTGTTTTCATATGTTTCAAACTCAAACTATTCTTTTTTATTTATATCATCTAAAATATAAATATAATTTAACATTTTTTTTTCAAACTAAACTTATCAATTCCATTCTATTATTAATCCTTCCAACCTTTTATAAACACTCAATCCAAACAAATCATAAAAATATTCACATGATATTTTTACAACAAAAATATATTTTGATCAGTTAATGCCAAAACTACCCTTATAACTCCACATCATCGCCAACTTTGATACCATTGTCCGACATTGAAAGCAAATGGCCACCCTCTCTGAAAAGTATGCACCAAGTGACTTCACCGGTGACCTACGCAACAGTTATCCCTACCCATCCTTAAACAAGTCGATGCTCAAATCTCTGTCTAATCTTTCAACCTCCATCCTTATCAATTTCCTTTTCTCTTTCAGTTTTTCTATTTTTAGTCTTCATTATGCCCTTTATATTCTGTAATGGAGAAAAAAAAAAAGAAGGAAAGAATAAAGACATCGAAATAAAATGATAAGATTAAAGAGATTGAAGGCATGATATGACTCAGTTATTTTTGCTAATAAGCACTAATTAGCTTTGAAATCACTATTAAAAAAATGTCAGTTCAATGATAAAATTTATTGATGATTTCACTTTTATCATTAAATTATGTTACTTGCTGATAAATTATTGATGAAATACTGATATAATAAATTGAGAATATTTACTAATAATTCTGCTATAGGTAATTTAACGACGGAACATTTCATCGGTAAAAGCAGCACAAAAGTATGCATCCAACCATTAGTAACGTATTACTTAAACAATATAAAAAAAAATTATCATCAAACATTAAGCGACAAAAATATCTGTTATTAAAGAAAAATAAATTCTCATTTTAAAATTTATCGATGGATTATTCTCTACTAGCAAAATTTGGATAGATATTTTTTGTTTTACTAGTAAAAATTTTCATTAGTAAATTAAAATAAAATCATTTTATTTTATATTTTATCAATATAAATAATTCATCATTAAAATAATTTTTTGGCTATTTACGGATAAAAATTTCCTCAATAACTCAAATATAATTATTTCTGAGGCAAAATTTTCATCAATAAAATATGAATTGAAATGATGCTTTTTTTTATTATGTTGATAATCCGTCATTATTTAAAAATTTAGAAAAAAAATTATAAATTTCTAATTCTTTCGGTATTTAAATAAAAAATATCCTCTAAATTTTTATTTCAGTCAATAATCTGTTAATAATTTTTTAAAAATAACTATACGAGCTAAAATTTCCTCTCTTTCTCATAACTTTTCCTCACTGCCTTGTTTTCTTACCTACTTTTCCATACTTTCTCATTATTTTTTTTCCACCATTTTATCCTTTCTTTTTCATTTTCTTCCACATTATTCTTTTTTTCTTAATCGACAAATTCATTTTCTTCGTTCTTTTTTATTTTCTTCCTAATATTTCCATACTATCTTGATTTTTTTATTTTATTTCTTAAATTTCTAGAAAACCATTGATTAAAAAAAGGTATTAGATTTACCTTTTTTTTAATGATTTATATTTGGGTTTTGTTATTTATTTAATTTCTCTTTTTGTTAATTTTATTTCTCTATGTTGAGAAAAAATTTACTAAATTTTTATCTTGGATATTTTTTAGAATAAATTATTATATTATCTTATTTTTATACGTCCTATTTTGATTTTTATTGTATTTTACATTTTTTATGTTCATTTTAATTTTAATTTTAAAGTATAATATTATTTTTATTTTTAAAAAATAAAATATTTTTTTATAAAAAAGTAACAAATCGAACTAATAATTTTAATTTTTAAAATATAACTTTTGTTTTCATTTAAAATGTAAAATAATTTTTTATACGAATAGAAAATATATTGACAGATTAGTTATACAATAATTTTATTTTTTAAGAATTAAAAAATTATTGATGTATTATTAATGGAATATTTTTAAAATATATATAAATAATATATTGTTGAATTAGCAATAGAATATTTCATCACTAACGAATCTTGGTGATGATATTTTAAGCAACGGTATAAGGAAATTATCAAAAACAATTGAATTACAGTTGTATAAGGAAATGATAAAAAAACAATTAAATTGATTATCTACAAAATTTGCATTGCTAATTAAATGGATATACATTTTGTCAATTTTTTTTACTGCAAACATATTATTGATAATTTTTTTTTCATTGATAAACTATCAATAATTCACATTACCGATTAAAATATCTATTGATAATTTGACAGTTTTTTTTAATGAATAGAACCAATAATAATAATAATAATAATAATATAAAACAAAGAGAAACAATATTAACTAAAGAAATAGAAACCCTAACAGCGGTTATAGAGATTTCTTTGATTTTTTCTTTGGCTATTATTGATGGCTTTTTTTTATCAGTGATGGTAAATTTGTTGATAATAGCTAACTATGTCTTGTCACTCTCTATCCCTTAGTTTTTTCTTTTATACATTTTTTCCAGTCACAACAAATAACCAAATTATATTTTCATTTTATTTATATGAGTTAATCAAAATTTATCGATTTTAATAGTAAAATCTCTTATAGTTTGGTTTCAAATAAAAAATAATTAAAAAACTTGTAGCTTTAAAAATATTAGGTGGGATAGTTAGGATGAGTTAGAATTAAAAAATAAAATAAAATTCTTCTTTAATATCACTATATCATTTTTCTATTTTTTGTGTATGAAAGTTAATTAAATATTAATATTAAAAATAATTAAAAAAAATAAAAAATTATTGACGTAAAATAGAGTTTAAAATATAATTCAAAAAATGCTTAATTCTAATTTTTTTTGCGAATATTTTTGATAATTTATTTCATAATAAAAGCAATCACTTTCCCTTTTAAGTAATGTTATACATATTAGTAAAGCATTACATATTGACATTAAATTGTTATTTGCACTAAAATATGACAATTTTTACTCAACTTAATTGATTCAATCTGATCTACTAATGTAATATTAAATGAGTCAATTTAAATGATTACATTTAAACAAAATTAAATTTAAAATAAAATTTTCATTTAGAAAAGTCAAACTAATACTTTATATAAATATATATATATATATATATTCAATCTTAAGTTCAGTTTTTTTTTTTTTTGAGTATATCTGAAATTCAATTTTAGACAAGAATTTGATTTGAATCAACAAACTATGATTATTTTTTTGTGATTACTAAATTATATATAATTTTTATTTTTTTGTGATTACTAAATTATATATAATTTTCATTCTCTATAATTAGATAGTAATTCTTCCTTTGCTATGCATTCCTGTAAAATTTAGAATATTTTATAGATTACTTTGCTACTTGATCAGTTTGTAGATTTGAGAGATATACTCTTAAGTTATAAAATTGTTATACAAGATTTCAGCTTTGAATTTAATTAACATTGTTAGAAATATAAGGAGATAGCCAATTTTACCATGGTATCTGATCTCTCTGTTAGAGATGAATATTATATTTGTAATATAATATTTTTGACAAGTGTCAATCTAATATATTTTATTAATTTAATTATAAATTTTTATTTTATTTCTTAAAAGATTTAATTACATAATAACTCTGTAAATAATAATATATTACAGCATAATAATAATTTTTAATTATTATTATATATTATTTTTAGTCACTCAATTAATCTATTAATTATTTGACAAAATTAAATATTAAATTTATTATTTTAATTATACTGCACAATGTACAGATCCACTGCTAGTTTTATATTTGAATTGTTCTCTTGGGAAAACTCAAATGATCTCACGTATAAACTGCAGAAAATGTTTTTCTCGTTTTCTGACGTTGGCTTGCAACGCAGCAATCAATTTTCTTCACCTTTGCTGCAGCACACCCCTCTCCTCATGGCCCAGATACACTGCAAGCTTTTCGTATTTTCCGGTTTATAATAGCCAAACAACCACCACAACATGACAAGTCCAAAACTAAATTGGATTCGTTTGCCCTTCCTGCTTTCAAATTGATTATCAAGTTTTTTCTTTATTTGATTCTTTTTTGAATTCAACTTCTTTCTTACGGTCATTACATTATTATGATTAGCTATATAATAGGAGAACGATGACTGACTTAAAAACCTCTTGTTTACCAGTAGAGCTGAGTTGAGTGGCAGACAAGTATCTTTTTTTTTTTTTTTTGAGAAGGCAGACAAGTATCCTAATCGTATTTGTTGTTTTTCTGCAACCTTCAGTAATCAAAAGTTGAAATTCCAACTTGGAAAATTGTCAGGTTGAAATAACTAGAATATTTACATTTTCAGAGGAGTCTAAGTTATAGAATGCTACTTTGACCTTAGATGTTTGAGTTTGTTTAAATTCAAAAATCAGCAAATTTCCTTCATTATCTGAAATAATCTTTAGGGTTATCTCTTTATTTTTACTCTTCCAACTCACAAGCCCTCTTACTCTTTTCCAATGTTTAAAAAAAAATGATTTAGAAAATGTTGAAATCTATTTGTTGCAAAACAAGCTATAAATTGGGTGCCATGTTTGTCTTGCGAATTTAACAATATTTTTTTTTAATTTTTGAGCTTGCAAGTTAAAAAAATTAGATTAGATGTATTTTAGGTCATTAATTAATTTTCCAAGTCCATTGCCCATTTAGATTAGATATATTTTTTTTTAAAAAAAAATTATCTGCACCAATAATATCTAAAAATATACTTTTGATAAGACGGGATAATACTATGATACCGTACCACTGACCTTCTATAATATTCCCTTCGTTTATGAATAATTGTTATTTTAGATGTGTACATTTAGATTAAAAAAGTAATTGATTACGAATAATTTTAATTAATACAAATTAATACACCATTAAATTGTCTTTAACCAAAACTCTACCGCTAATATTAATAAAAAAAACAATTAATAATAAGAGAGAGAAAAATGATGATAAGGAGAAATTTGAAAAAAAATCGGTTAATATCACCTTGGTATTTTAGAACGACAATTATATTGAAATAAAATATTTTTTCTAAAAATTCTACCATTAATATTAATAATATAAAAATGTTAGGCTTTATATTTTTAAAGATGATTATCAAATATTTTTAAGATTATAAAATTTAAGTTTTAAAGATAGATTTTCTGTTTATTTTATATATTATTAAAATTTCTATTGCATTCAAAATGGTTGTGACATAGTTTAAATAGTATTTGTTGGTGCTAGGCACCAAGAAGAGGGTTGAATTGGTATTTGAAAAAAAAAAAACTTAAAATAAGGATAAAGAGAGAGTAGAAAAGACATACAAGATTTATAGTAGTTAGGGTATAATCAACTCTACGTTCACTCTCTAATTCTTTGCAATTTAGTGTTTCACTAACTTCAAACGATGTTTCCAAACTCACACGTAACTTTTACATTTTATGTTTTCAAGGCTCACACAACAATCTTTCTTACAAGTGTTTTCTAATACTAACACTAAAACCTCTCTTAAGTGTTTTCACAAGATCATACTAAAATATTTTTCCAGTGTTTTTACAGACTCACACTAAAATCTATTACAATTGGTGTTTATGCTCACACCAAAACAATCACTTAAAGAATAGAAAGAATGAGTAGCAAAAGTGCAAGAGTTTTGTTACAAATTAATGAATTCTCTTGCATTTACATCTATTTGGCGGAGTATTTATAGCTCATACCCACCAAATAGACGTTACACTAAGAAGCTCATTAAATCTCCAAATCATGCTAGACAAATTCTGCATTAATTTCATGATAGGCGAGAGTCGCGGTCGCTACTGGTCATTCGCATTCGCGAAATCTAAATTTCCATACAGAAGCCAAAAATTACAACGGAAAACCCCGTTTGTGTCCAACAGCTAATGTTGCTTTCTCGAATTTTGTTCTCCAATGGATACCCAGGACACTTGGCATGTTATGATTGTGGACTTAGTTCCCTCTTTAATCACTTTGAAAGTCGCAGTCGCGACTGAGACGTGACACAGATTGCGAATTCGTCTGTGACTTTGATCCTCTCATCTTTGGATGAGTCGCGACAACGATGATACCTGCGAATCTCTCTGGCCGAGTTTCACCCTGTCTTTGAACTAGGTCGCGGTCGCAAATTACAGACTACTGACCGCGAATTTGTAAACTATGTCTTATTGAAAATTATGAACTTCATCCAACTTCTATTTGAAAATCTATCTTAAATCTGCAAAACAACACTTAATTGATACACTAAGATTAATCATTCTCCTTTTTCAAGATCAAAAGATGTTTAAGATTCAGGATTAACTATCCTAATCCAACAGTGTTATAATCATATTTATAAAAAAAATATTCTCATTTATATTATTGTTTTAGTTAATAAAGTCTCAATATGATTTAATATTTATTTTTGAAAAATTTTCCTTAAACTCAATCTAATATCAGTACAAAACTAAACAAAAATCAACTGATAAAAGTCTTTTATATTTGAAATCTTTATTAACAAAAAAAAAAAATCAGTTTCATATTTTCTTAATTAATATTATGTTGAAATGAGTAAAAATTAAAAGTACATGTTTTCAATCAAAATAGAAAACTTAAAATTATAAAACCTATCAAAATTCCTGATTTATTTATCACCAAATTTAAAATTTCATATTTATCACCATTTACATAGTTTTATGTACATACATTCAAACATACATACATATATATAAATATATAAATATATATATATATATATATATATATATATATATATATATATATATATATATATTATAAAAAAAATGGTGTATAGTGTGTACTCAAAACTCACAATAGGAGAGAAAAAAC
>CATIWR010635740.1:0-25277 GCA_949677035.1 Omphalea diandra | reverse complement strand
TTTAACATCATTAATTATCTTTTTATTAAATATATATTTTTATATTATATTTTTTTTATATATATATATATATATATATAGATATATATATATATATATATATATATATATATATATATATATATATATATATATAATTGTTATTTTTCATGGTGTTACATAATTTTTTTATATATCAAATAATTATTTTATTTTATTAATTTTAAAACTATGATATTATCTTTAAAAATTTTATACCGTTAAAAATCAAGATAAATAAAATAATAATTTTAGTATAATATAGATTTTGAATTAGAAAAAAACTGTTTTGCAAGTAAAAAAATTTTATAAATAATTTCTATATAAAATTCTGACATGATATTGAATTGTATATTTAAATTATTATAAAACTTATAATTACAATACATGTAATGTGCAAATTGATGATTAATAAATAAATAAATATGAGGTTAATTTTACCATGGGATACAGTAAACAGACTTCAAATTCAGCCACATGTTTTTGTACCCTAATATAGGAATATACAACACTAAAATTATTTTTTTCCATCTAAACTTAAATTAATTTCTTTTAAAAAAACTTAAACTAATTTATAAATCTTTAATTTCAACTTTTAAATGGTATGTAAAGCTTTTTGAGGGTAAATAGAGTATAATTTTAGTAATTTCATACTTGTTCAAAAATTATTGAGGAGATTAATTATTCTTGGCAAGTAGTTTATCGATTTCTAATTTCTATTGTCTAGTACAATGTTTCAACGACACATTTTTTTAACTTAATTATTATAGATTACAAATTGCAAATAAACTTATTCAATCGATTACCCTAAAAAAATATTTGGTGGTTTGCTTCATTTCAAATAAACTTATTCAATAGATTACCCTAAAAAAATATTTGGTGGTTTGCTCCATTTCAAATAAATAAAACGCATGTACATTTTCTTTCCTTCTATTTTATTATTTGATTTTTTCTCATGTTATTCTATTGAGCTATGCAATATATATATATACACACACACACACACATTGGTATAAAGTTTGCAGTCTGTAACAGATTTAGAAAACAGTTGGCGATCGCAGACTACCACATCATATACATTATCCTAATTTGCAAGTTGCAAAATGGCCAAATGGGTGATATGATATTTGCTTTCCAAGTAAGAATAGTTTCATATACCCTAAAAAGAAAGGCCTTAATGATATGTGAAAGCTAATCTTTGAGCTGGCTTCATTGCCCATATGTTCTGAAATTCTTTTCATTGAATTTCCATGAAGCTTCATTGTCAGTGCTGCTATGATAGATTTTAATTTATCTTTTATTTTTAACATAAAATAAGTGGCAATTAAGTTATCTCACATCTCCAATACAAAATATCATATTCATTGCATCTAATTATATATGAAAGTATTTTGGCATAATTATATATCAAGATCAGAGCTTAAAGAATTTCCATAAATGGATCATAAGAGATAAAATTATATGATTCGTAAAATAAAGTTAATATTATATACTAAAACACTAATGTGTGGTACAACTCTATCATAGAAAAAATAAAATTTAGTAACTTTTAATTTAATGACATTAAAATTATGTTTCTATCAAAAATGAAAAATTCAATCTGAATCAAAAGATTAGTTAAAAGAAAATGTTAGAAGTGGGTTGAAGGGACAATGAGGGAGGCTTTTGTAGTGGAGAGAATTTCTTGGAATAATATAAAGCCAAAAGAGAAAAATTTCATGTCAGTGGGATTTTGTTTTCTTGAATGATTGTTTTAAGTACCTTGACAACTGCCTCTTCCAATGAAATGAAATAATAAAACAATAATACACGTAACATAATACATCATTTAGGTCTTCACTACTATTTTATCAAATAAAAGAAAAGAAAAGAAAAGAAAAGAAAGATGACAAGGAAAAAACAAAAGGTTTGGAATCCATCTTTCTCACTAACCAAAAGAAGAATAAAGTTGTACAATGAACTATTACCAAAAATTAAGCTAAAAAGATGATAGAAGAGCATGGATTATCAATCAAACTTTATACACTAATCACCAAACTCTTTAATTTATTCTTTTAGGAACTAAAAATAAGGGATAGACAGGGCTTGTGATAATATATGCTCACTTATCAAGAATTTATGTGGTGCTTAAAGGCTGTCTTTTGACAGATAAGATTTTTTTTCTAAAAAACAAAAATCCTTTCAATTCTGTTATATTGATATAATAGTTTTGTTGAAAATTTGAATAAAATTATAAAACTATAATTTTATTTCATTCTTATTGTATATTATATTTATATGCATGGTCATAATTCTCATTTCAATGTGGGAAATGTATTAGCTGAATTTAGTAACCCAATTTCTTGGACAGGCAAACTGCATTAGAAAATTGTAAAAGAATAATTTTTTTTTTCAGCTAGTGATTTTTTTTAATATAAATCATAAAAAAGAATGTATTACTCACAATAATATATACTTGTTCAGTATTATTAAAAAAAAAAAAATACAGCGGAACATAAGCTAAGCTATTCTAATTCACACTATGTTTCTGATTTTGGCAAATACTGTCTCAATTGATTCAGATTTTTGCTGAAAAATAAGCTTATTCTTAGCCTGTCAAATCAAATGAACAGAAGCTTTAAAAAACAATATCCTTTTCCTATTATTCAAACACTTCACTTTATCTTTCTATTAAATCAATAGACCCTCTAATAGTTATAGACACTATATTTCATGTTCAAAGAATCTCAATTTAATAATGATAACTAATAAATGTATTCATAACCAAGAAAATATAGAAAAGATGTTAAAATCACATGAAATCATGAAAAAAAAAAAAAAAAGAAAAACTTTTTTTCAAAAAAAAAAAAATGAAAAACTTAAAAACTAAATATCTAAACTTAATCTCAAAATACTAAATTTAGGAATTATACCATACACTCAATCTAGTAAGGCAAATTTCTATAGTTTAACTTCTGTTGCAGTGAATTTGATAATCTTTTGACCATTATTAATCATTGGAGGAACATATTTTAGATAATAATCGACAACACTAACTCTATTTTGGGTAAACAATGAGGCCTATGTAAACGTTTCTAGTGTAGCTTCCTTCAATCCAGCAGCATGCTCAACTATTATCGATCAATCAGTAGTATCTTTCATTATTGCTAATTCGACTTCATCATGAACTTTGGACCACTTGACATTGGAAGAATTTGCAGTTATTCCTAAGTATTACCGATGAATTTGCAGAAATCACCATTTAGATTTGCAATTTAGTTCTTTGAATTGAGAGTTTTTTTTTTTTGTTCTTTTCTTCGCCATAGGAGACAACCAACATACATTAGCAAACAGTTATTGCTAATTTGTGCCAAGAGAAAAGTCAGACGAAGTCAACTTCTCTATTCCTAAGGCCAAAGATATAAAAATTATTATCCTCAATTCATGATTTTTCATCTTGAAAAATGATAAATTGTCTAAGTAGTAACTAAACACAATTTTGTTATACGTAAAATAATAAAGTAGAAAAAATAACAATTAAAAGTTTCATGTTAATCCAATAAATTTTGGATGAATAGTGATTTAGTGGTCTTCAAACTATGAGTATAAGTTTAAATCAAAATCAAAACTTAATTAAAACACAGTTTTCAATTTAAATTTCATTAAAATTGAGTCAGGAGGTTATATTATATAGGAGTGAAGAAAGCCCTCACCATTTATCATATCACTCATTTGGAGAAAATAAATTTTGAGGGAAACTAAAATTGATTATGTTGGTTGAAGTGAAAAATGAGTAATTTTTTTATTAAAACTTATAAAAAAAAATATGCCTTATTGTTTCTTACATAACAATAATTTAAAGGGATTGGATTATAAAAATTTGAAGTTTCTATTGTATTATTGACAATCAATTAATATAGATATGTATGCTTCACATAATTAGAAAAGTATCCACACATATTATTAGTGAGATACACTACATGATACTAAAATCATTACCAATATTTTTAAAATAGGATCAGTTAATGGATGGATTGATCGACTAATTTTTATTTAGTTAATAATTATTTTTAAAAAATAAAAAATAGTATAATATGATAAAAGATAAAAAAAACATATTTTTAACAGTTGAACTCTGAGAAAAAGAAACTCTGAGAAAAAGAGTGTAAATTTTTTTTTATAAAATGATGTATTTTTAGATTATTGAACTAATTTAGTCTGATTTATTGATTTTCATCATTTTTTTTATTTTAATCAATTTAACTAATTTCAGTCAATTTTTTTAGTTAATTAGTTTTTGACCCTCAACTGAATTGAATCAAACCACTTATTGATTCTTTTTTTATTGATATGGCCAATCAATTTGGTTCAATTTTAAAAACACTTACCATGACTCAATCAAATATATTTCATGAGAACATTTCAATCTTCTTCAACAATATAACTTCGGTGATGATGGGGGAAGATGCCCATGGAGTAGGACCAGACCAATATTGAGGTCCCTAATGCAAAAGTATGCCTGTCCTCTTGTAAACCCAGTAGGCGTTATAATACCCTACTCGCATTGTTTTTCACGTTTCTAGTACAGATTCACCCTTGCTTCTGCCTTCTATCCATTCCCTTATTCAAAGATTTCATCTCTTTCTTATTCTCTTAATTAATTATTATGTTCAGTTAGCTAACAACAATTAATGATAACACTAACACCCACATGAGCTAATCACAAGCCTTGTCTTTCTGCTTTTTCTTCTCTTCTATGAGCTTTTTAAAGGTTAAATCATGACCGCGCCCCCCTCCCCCCCCTTCTTATTCTTTTTCTCTCTCATTGATGCAACTTTAATCAAAATTGGTAGAGCTTTCACTTTACTCTTGTTTTTCTGATTAACCTTTAAGATAAACATATTCAAATACTTAATTAGTGTGTGGTCTTTATTTAATAATGGGGAATTAGCAAGGTGAACTATTCAATAACGCTTGCATACCATACCATCACCAATTGAAATATTCACACTTGTAAACTCATTATTGAATGATTTTTTTTTTAAAGAATCAATGATACAAAGTGATAGATTTGTTAGGAAAACGCAACTACAGATCAAATTATGTCTTAGCTTTTTAATCATAGGGTGTGTTGGGAGGAAGAAGTTGGTGGGTCTACTAACTAAATTTATTTTGTGGGGGGCTAACCATTCACTATCATACTCATCCTTTTTTTAGAACAAAATGAAAATTTTATTTATAAGATTAAGTGCAGAAGTTCAATATAAAGACGAGTGTGATTACATAAACTATTAACTTCATAGTTATAACAATAATCTTATGAAGAAAACCAACAACAAAGACAGATACTATTGAAAATAAGAGGCAGCTATTTGAAGTTTATTTCAGCTAAGTGAAATGTGGTGGACTGAATTTAAAGAATTTAAACATCGAGTAAGTCGAGATAAGTCTTTTTCTTCTACAAATTGATGATTGTAGTGAATCTCATTTTAAAAGAAAAGTAGATTTTTAGAAAATGAAGTGATTTTCAAGTAAGTCAAGTTAAACATTTTTAAGCAAATTTATTATTAATATTTATCACAAGCAGTAAAATCTCAAATTAAATCAATTATTGTAAAGATGGTGACTAATTAAGAAAAAAGAAAATTCTCTCTAAGTCTAATAAAAAGAGTAAAACATCAATAAAACTATAGTAACAGAGATAATATGGAATAAATTTAAAAGAAAAAAAGATGATACTTATTTCAGATAAGACTTTTTCTACAATGCAGAATACATTAAATTCTGTATTCATACTGAAGTAATATAATATAAAAGTAGTATATTAAGTTATATTTCAAATATCAATTGTTACATTTTATATGCACAAATTTATATTTAACAATATTTTAAATTAATCAAATAATATTTGTTATAAAAATCTAGTTATGAATTACATTTTATCGATTTTACATTATGATATTAAATGATACATGATATATTAAAATTTGAATTATAAAAATTATAAGAATGATTTAATACAAAAATAATATGTTAAGTTATATTTCAAATATCGATAGTTATATTTTATATGCACTAACATTTAGTTATATTTCAAATTAATCAAATAGTATATGTCATAAGAATTTAATTGTGAGTTATAGTTTATAAATTTTGAATTACAACATAATTAATGATAGTTATAATTCGATATGAATATTGAATTATTACTATTTGATGCAATAGTTTTACCCTTCAAATATAAAATAATTTAAGAAGTCAACAATTATGAACAGGTAGAACATTTTTAGAATGATAAAGAAAGTTTTAGAATTTTATTAAATTATATAATAAAAATATTTTAAATTTTATTTAATATATAAATGGGTCTATAAATTTATCTATATTGAACCTAATAAATTATGATAAATTATTTTCTTAATATTTATCCTATCATACTCATCCATCTCCCCCTTTCCCCACCCACCTCCCACCTGTTATTCTGGAAACACATTAATTTTTTAAAAAAAAAAGAGAGAGAAAAGGTTTTGGCCCATCATAGAGCAATAGCACTCAACATATTTTTTTATAGGCCCTTCTACGACATGTAAATCTATCATAAAATCACTTGTTGCCCAAATCTTTACAGTGCCTTATTAATCCCACTTTCTATAGTTCTTAATAAAAAAAAATAACCCATGAAAAGGTCTTCAAATAGTTTTCCCCTTTAATTATTGCATAGTCTTTTTACATAAATTACTGAAGCCTAGGTATGGAATTAAAGGCAAACCATGATCATGTCACAAAGTTGGACTGGTATTTAGACCAGGTCCAACATCTTCTTTCTATGTCTTCCTTTTTCTTTTTTCTTTTTGCATTTTTTAAGATTATTTGATATGAACTGTCAAAAGCGATTAATTAAAGCAACATTGAAGGTTTCTGCCTCAATCTTCTATTTTCTTTTACTTTCTCAACTTAATGATATAATTTAATAATGTAATTATATTTTATAAGAATGAGATGCATATGTTAAGGCGAGACTGATTCTTATTTAAATACAAACTGAGCTTGTCAAGAATTTGGACTTTATTTTTCTTCCCTGCCTTTCTATTTTTCTATCACAAATAAATATATAGCAGTTTCATTCTTGTGGAAAATTTAAAAGAGAAGCAGTTCTAAAAAGCACCAACTAGCATTGTTATTTTTTCCTTTTTAGTGTTGAGCAAAAGAGAAAAAAAAAACCCAGTTCTCCATATCTTCTTCAGATCTCTCCCTCTTTTTCTTTTTTTTCTCTGTTTTCAAGAACCCAATTTCAGTTTTCTATACCATCATCAAGATCTGATTTCTTTTCTCTACAATGAGAGATATAGTTTCTTGTTTTAGTGAAAATGCCATAAATGTGTCTCCTCATTCTTCATGTTCTAGCAATTCAAAAAATGTTTGCATTTCACCTACTGTTATCCCATCTGTTCAGAATGTAGTTTCTTGCTTCTACAAAATCATCCTCTCTACTCAAAAGCAAATCTTTGTCACAGTCACTTGGTGCAGAAACAACACAGCTCAAGGCCTTAGCATACATTTTGGGAATGACAATTCAATATCTTTCAAACTCAACACCAACACAAGACTTTACAGGAAGAAGAAAGGCAGCAAAGTTATGGAATCCAATCGTTCAAAGATTGAAGTCTTTTGGGATCTTTCTTGTGCTAAATATGACACTGGACCTGCTCCTATTGATGGGTTTTATGTGTTGGTCATGGTTGATTCAGAAATAGGACTCGTTCTTGGTGATATAGGAGAAGAAACTATAACCAAGAAGCTCAAAACTAACACCCCAGTAGCCAAACCAAGTCTAATTTCAAGGCAAGAGCATTGTTCAGGGAAAACTACTTTATATGCTACCAAGGCACAGTTTTGTGACTCAGGAAGTCAACATGACATTTTGATTAAATGTAGCGGTGAAAATGAAGGGCTAAAGTATCCGGTTTTATCGGTATGTATCGATGAGAAGACGGTGATTCATGTTAAGAGGCTGCAATGGAATTTTAGGGGGAATCAGACTATTTTTGTTGATGGCTTGCTTGTTGATTTGATGTGGGATGTTCATGACTGGTTCTATAATCCTGGCTCTGGTTCTGCTGTGTTCATGTTCAGGACAAGAAGTGGAATGGATAGCAGGCTATGGCTGGAGGAGAAATTGGTGCAGAAAGATCAAGAAAGAGTTGAGTTTTCTTTGTTGATCTATGCCTGTAAGAGTCCTTGAAGATTAAAAAAAAAAAAAAACTGTTATTCATTTTCTTGTTCTTGTTTATCTTCTCTTCTCCTCTCTGTTTGATTTTTAGTTTTTCTCTTGCCTTCTCTTTCTATTTGTTTTCCTTTCTTCTTGAAAGGCATAGATACTAAGAATTATTTTTTGATCACTTGAGCAATAATTTAGTTGTTTAGATGCAGATGTTTGAAATTGAGATACATCTAACTGATAGCTGGTTCTTAGTTTGGATCATTTCTCTGCTTCATTTAGACTGTTCCTCTGTTTTTTATTTCAAGATCAAGGTTTGCATTGAAATTTTACTGAATCATATGACTTTAAAATTTTGGGAGCCTAGTTAGTATGTGAATGGGAATTATTGGTGTGGTTCAAAATTATTTAAAAAGGTGACAAGGTAAAAAGAGCTTTTAGTGCTTTTGAAGGATATCAATGAGGATTTTGCTAAAAGGGCACTAGGAGGTGTTAAAAGCCTTGAATGGAGATTGCTTTTCTTAGCCTCAAAAGGACAACATAAATTGAATCACATGATCATGATCAATGTATTTTGCATTTTTTGGGCATTTAATATAATTTTCCATTGTATTATGTGTGTGTGTGTGTGTTGCAATGTCATCATAAAAAATTTCAAGAAAAATATGCAAATTTCTTGTTTCTATGTTCCCATTTTAAATTTTTATGAGGTAAATTAGTGTGTTTTGTATAATTTTATTTGCTTCAAGCAAGAAGCTATTAAGACTATGAACAATGAAAGCAGGGCACCCCCAATTAAAAGAAGTTTGAGCAAGCTTGTGAACTTGCACATGACATGAGTCAATTTCAATTCAGACAGCCTTCAATCGTTCTTGTTCAACTTCAATTGGGGCACCCCTTATGTCTCCTTGTACAGTAACACAATGGTCCCCTCAGTCTTCAACTTACTCTTTGGACCACAACTACTAACTAAAGCCAATAATACCTTTCAGACAGGATGGCATGGCAGTCACTTAACTGTACATTTGCGCTTAAACTTGGTGACATCTTGTACTCCTTCTTAGTACCTTCATTCCACAATCAGAAGATCCTTTTAAAATTATATAATCCACAAGCTCGCTAACTACTAGTTGTATCTAGGATTTTGCTCCCTCTATATTGTCTTTGAGTTCTCTCTTTGGCTTTTTTTTTTTTTGGCTGCACTGGACTTCATCTTACATGAGTGTGGAGCATGTACAAAAATTTCTGCTCTCCTTTTAAATTAGTAAATACAAATTTATAGTATCCATTGGATTGAATAGATCCCACTATTGGGATCCATTGTTAAATGCTACCCTAAGAGTCCATTTAAGAAGTATGTGAAAAATAATTTCAGTGTGTTTGAAAAGAGACTCGAACCGAGTCTTCTAAGGTTATAGGCTTGCACGGACGGTGAAGTATAATGTTAGTCATGGAATGCCCATGGAGGATAACTAATGATGTTTCATTTAGCTGGCATCATACCAAGTATTTCTCCAGCTACAAGAAGAAATGCGCTGGGTTACAATTATGGAAAGACATTGAGACTACCAACTCTAACTGTCAGGAGATTTAGTGTTGCTAAGAAGATGAAATCTAGGTGTACCAGTCTAATAATTTCTTTTAGTGGCAAGGAGAGAGATTATATGTACATTTATTTCTAAATAGTCTATAACTATTTATAAATGCGGTAAGGTTATAAATGTGGTAAGGTTGGATCGAATAATTAGACCAAAATATATACAGAAATTTAAATAATTTTTAAGTTATTTTTAAATTTCAGGTCACTTATAATTTTAATTTTTATTAAAAATATTATTTTTAATTTTAAAATTAAATATTTTAAATAATTTAAATCAAACAATTTCAAATTAGATTAATTCAAATTGATATGTGATTCGGATTTGATCTAAAAAGTAATATGATCAGGATATTGACAATTTTGATATATTAAAGAATAATTTCATAACGCACCATTTTATAATGTTATTAAATTAATAATTTAATAATCGAACATCAATCATGTAATTATGACAGTTGAAATGTTGATCAAACTTCTTGTTTTTGCTTTCTTTGCTCTAACTTATGAAGCTGTAATGAAATTCAAAGTTAGGTCATGTAGCACAAACAAAAAAGTGCTCACAAAATTTCTCTCATTCTATTCAACTTCTTAAACAGCAAATGGAATTTATCATAGGTTATCTAGAAAAATTAAAAAAAAGGGGGGGAAAAAGAATTGCCCACTTTGTTGAACAAGTCGGGGGACCTTTCCTTTGATCTCTTTAAGGGTATGCTTTTTTGCGCCATTGTGGTTAGGAAAACCAGTAGTCATGCCATATACCGGTTGTTCCATGGCACTATACAATATAATTGTTGTCTCATGTCCAATGTCCTAACCTTAGGACTCAAGACTCAAGACTTAAGACCACACCACCATGTCTATCTCCCACAATTGACAGGCTTTTTCTATTGAGGACCACTATCTTTCTTCCCTAATTTCAATGGCTACAATCATTTCATCACTTGCATAGTTGCATTTTTCTTTTTACAGTGCACTCATTGGTTCTTCTAAAAGGAAGCAAAATATCTTTCCATTTTTTTTTTCAAGAGTTTGATTGGGTATTGTTAGATATATTCAAACTTATTTTTTGAACCCTGTCCTAAGTTTTAAAAATCAATGCAATTTTAATTCAAAAGTAATAAAATGTTGAATTTGAATATCAGTTGAAGTCAAATTAATAAACTTAATACAAAAATGGTTTTTAGAATGTAGTTTTTAATTTTAATTATTTGATAATTCATGTTTGTTGAATTACTGAGCTTTTAGTAATCATATGAATTTCATTACAAGGTTTTTAGCCTTTTTCATTGGATAGATTTTTTTTTTTTTTGGTTGACAAGTCTTCCCTATTTTATTATCAAATTCTTGAATTAGCTCAAGTGTTTGGAGCACAAAATAAAATAAATATTTCAGATTTGAGGTTTAATGCTTTCATCTATATAACAGGAAAATTCAAATTAAAGTGCTCTTAACTTCTGATACAACTTTGCCAATTAATTGAATAATAACTTTTCCTGCAACTTACGTTTGGTTGCTGGCAAAATTTTACAAATCAAACTAAATCAGTCAATTGAATTAGAAAAACTGTAAATTAGATTATTGATTATTTAATTAAATTCAAATCAATCTTTCAATTTCTATATTATAAATATGTAATTAGTTTCACAAATAAATTTTCTGATTTTTTAGAGTTATTTAATAATATTTCTAAACTATTAAACTAGATTGATAAAGTCAATTGAACCAAACAAATGACTGATTTAATAATTAGTCTATTTTTTATAAATATTAGTTGTTAGTTTAATGTTGCAGCTGCAACAAGTCAAATTGTGGCACTCATTTTTTCCCTCTTTTTGGTTCGGAAGGTCACATAGCTGTCAATTTAATTGAGATTGAGTCTATTCAAGAGCCTACCCTAATCAAGTAAAATGAAAAGATTGAGTTTGTTCAGGAGCCTAACTATTGAAGATAAACATGAATCAATAAGCCTAGATTCATTTCAATTCTTGGGGGATCAACTTGTCAATTCTCTGTTTTGCTTCTTTCGCCATCTCTGCCTTGCATTTCCACCTACATCACTTGTCTATTCAGGTTGAATTTCCCTGTACCTAAGGATGTTTGACCAACCCTAATATTTGGTGTTAATTTCGCAAGAGCACAATGCATAAGCTCTTTAGACCGCCATGTTAGGCAAGCCCAACTAACTACATGATTATTATCAACAATACTTTCTTGTTTGAAGTATGATGATACTTCAAATATGTCCAGCAAATGTATTTTTCATTTTTTTAAAAAATTTCTTGATAGTTTTTCTTGTTTAATAATTATAAAGTAATTTCAATGATGGGTTCAATTTTTTATTATTAAAAATTAAAAGTTATTAGAGCTTTTTTTATTAGTATAATACAAACGTACACACGAATTAGAGACATAACATACTTCTACTACGAACATATATATTTAAATTCAATAATAAATGGTACGAATGTAAAGCTCTAAAAAAGAGTTACGAGTGTAAATTCTTAATTTTCTATATATTTAATTACTGAGTTTCTATCTCATCGGCATATCATCAGTGATAAACGGCATTTTGATAAGTAAAGAAAATCTCTCTCTCTCTCTCTCCTAGCTTAGTCTTAATTTAGGAAAAACAATTTGACATACATACATATGTTTCTTTAATTTATACTATTTTAATTAGCTAAAAACGGGCTATTTTACCCTAACAAATTTTCTAACAGAAATTTTAAAGTTGGGCCGATGGTCTCATGGACTCGGCACATAATAAGAAACCCAAAGCTAGGAGAAAGAAGGATCTAACAGTGGCAAATTATATCATCAACTTCTATCCTACAGCAACCAATATGAAATAAAGATTCATGACACGTGTGACGTTTGTTCAAAAGATCATAATTCATTTAAATGTGTTCTTGTTCCACACATATTCTTTCTTTTTTTTTGTTTTTTTTCTTATAAATGAGATTTTTGCATGTTTTTATATATTATAATTTTATATATTCTATATAATTATATTAATATAATATATTATTATATAATTATAATTATATAATATATATTATTATATATATATTATATAAATATTCAATATAAATTATATTATTATATTAATTAATTATATTATAAATTTTATAAATTAATTATATTACAATTATATTAAATTAATATATTAAACTTAAATTTTACTGATAATAAACTTATAATTTACAAAAAATAAATATACAGTTTACATTAAATCAATAAAATCTTCATATAAAAGTTTGGATAAAAAATGAACATACATTTTATTACTAATGAATTTATACTTGATAAAAAATGAATCTACAATTTATACCAAATCAACCTACACTTTATAAAAAATAAATTTATAGTTTATTCATAATAAGTTTACAATTTATATCAAATGAATTTACAGTTTACAATAAATGAACCTGCATTTTACTGATAATAAATTTACAATTTATAACAAATAAACTTGTATATTTAAACTAATCAACCTACAACATGTAACAAATAAACAACAAAAAAAAAACATAAAAATCCATTTAATAATATTAAGATAAACATAAATAACATAACTATAAATATAAAATTTGCAAATTTAAAAATTGATAAACACTATAGAATTTATATACTATATATAAAATATATTATAATTAATCATAAATTTTGTATTATTTTATTTTTAATTGAATATTTAATACAATTATATTTTTTTTATTATTGTATTATTTTTTATAATTTTTATTTTATATTATGTAACATAAAATAAATATTCATTAGATTAAATAAATTATATATATCTAAATTGTTTTTTGTGGAATAACAATCTCATTTATAATATAATAATATAGATTATATAATTATAATAATATAATATAATTAAATAATATAGTATCACTATAAATTAATATAATTATATGTAATATAATTATATATTATAAAAAAGAAAAAATGAAACAAGAAAAAAAAAGCTGTTATGGGACAAAAGAAAAAAAAATGTCTACATTTATTTTTTTATCTTTCGCTCCTGCTATGAACCATTAATCCATAATTATTATATGGATAGAGGTCATGATATAATAACCCCTAACAGTTGCCAGTTTTCAAGGGAACAAATAGGAAAAAGTCACGCAGAACATCACAAATGGCACATACGTGAGCAAGATGTTACAAAACCCGCCATTACCGTTGGTAAGCTTTTAATAGTTACCACACTACATCCTCTTTCTCCTCTACTTATATCTCTCCACTTTTGTATGTAATAAGAATCTTGCGTTTCTGTCCTTTACTAGAAACAGAGATCAATCATGTCTTGCTTTAAGCGAAAGTATCATGGTAATAATTCTATCTATGCCTTTCGCTTGCCTTCCCTTCATGGGTTTTCTCTTTTGTTATTTCCTTTGTGGCTAAATGATTTGTTTTTTACATGGTTTATTTAAATTTTATTTGGAATTGTTATTGCAAATAAATTTATATTTTCTTCAGTAATTTAGATGTATATATTACACTAACCACACATTTGGTAGGATATAATGAAATGTGATGTAATTAAAAGAAATTTTAGTTTAATAATTTAATGAGT
The DNA here is from genome assembly GCA_949677035.1 of Omphalea diandra. NCBI lineage: Eukaryota > Viridiplantae > Streptophyta > Magnoliopsida > Malpighiales > Euphorbiaceae > Omphalea > Omphalea diandra. The sequence continues at coordinate 10,880 of CATIWR010635740.1, read as the reverse complement.
TTATATTTGACTACATTTTATTACAATTGATTACATCTACTAAATAAAGTATATATATATATATATATATATATATATATATATATATATTGTTGTTTTTTTTGTAGTTGAGTTAGTAAGTTACCCTTGATTTGTTTTCTAGCTTTAAGCAACGCATTGAACAAAAGCAAAAAAGAGTGCTTCTGCAAGAGATGATTTTGGGTGTAATCTCAATTGTGCCTTCTGTTTTGTTGAATAAAATTTTGATTTTATTTGATGCATTCTATTAAAGGCTTCTTCATGTGATAATATTGTTTGCATATGGTTTTGGGTCTGGGTAGTACTTGTGCCTAACTTTACTTCATGGATTGGGCCAAAAGGCTTTTGACTATACTATGTTTGATGCTAGTAAATATGTTTTGTATCAGAGAGGTTAGATGGTATCCGAGCTATATTAGGATTAGGATTAGCCATTCAATTCGAGAATGAATCATTATTAAGCTTAATTGTGGAATTAGAAATCTTGTTGAATGAGGAATATTCATAATGGGCGGAACCCTTGTTTCTTTGTCAGCTTGACCGGACCGAGCCGTCCACTCCATAAATTGGCTGGTTCATAGAACTGATATAGGTCTACCTACATTGGTTAGGGTAGTTATCGCTTACAGTATAGTTTTTGGACTTGGAATTGGGTTTTGCTTTTATTTAACAGGGTCTTGCAAGGCTTCTTCACCTATCATAGATCATTACCTATTAATGAGGCCCCAGTTGGTCTCATTTCATTAAGCTTATCCTGCTACAACTAATGATGAATATTTAACTCTGAATAAAAGCTGCACGGAACTTGGTGTCGCTAGGAACTTGTACTAGTAGTGCAACTAACGATGAATATATAACTCTGAATAAAAGCTGCATAGAACTTAAATTTGCTAGGAACTTGTACTAGTAATGCAACTAACGATGAATATTTTAACTCAGAATAAAAGCTGGCATAGAATTTGGTGTTGCTAGGAACTTGTGCTAGTAATGATTGTTTGTTGGAGCTGACTTAGTTTAAAGGCTGATGTATAGCCTGTTTTTTCTAGATTAGTTAACATCAAATGATACTTCTTAAGATAATAATTTGATGCACTTCTTCTTCTCTCATTTCCCCTGATAATATTGTTTGTTTATCTGTACACAACGGCTCATCGAAGGCACAAAGTGCTATTGTGGGGTTGGGGGAGGATGGACAAATTATCCTTTCCCTTGCCTTTTGCAAAGAGGCTTTTGTGTCTTGAATCCGTGAACTACTGGTCATTAAAGAGCAACATTACAAATTGCGCCACGGCTTGCCCTCTTGATCATTGATTCTTTTTTTTTTTTTTTTCCCTTGCAAAATGTTGCGCAGATGAACTGATTGCCAATGCAGCCTATATTGGAACCCCTGGAAAGGGAATTCTTGCAGCAGATGAATCAACTGGCACAATAGGCAAGCGCCTAGCTAGCATCAACATCGAAAACAACGAGTCCAATAGGCGTGCTTATCGCGAGCTCCTTTTCTGTACTGCTGGAGCCCTCCAATTCCTCAGTGGCGTAATCCTTTTCGAGGAAACACTTTACCAGAAAACTGCAGATGGCAAGCCCTTTGTTGATGTTCTTAAGGAAGGAAATGTTCTTCCTGGAATCAAAGTCGACAAGGGCATTGTTGAACTTGCAGGAACTCATGGCGAAACCTCAACTCTTGGTTTCGATGGCCTAGGCGAGCGCTGCAAGAAGTATTACGAAGCTGGTGCTCGGTTTGCTAAATGGCGTGCTGTGCTAAAAATCGGCGCAACTGAACCATCTCAGCTGGCTATTGATGAAAATGCCAATGGCCTGGCAAGGTACGCTAGTATCTGCCAGGAGAATGGCTTAGTACCTATTGTTGAGCCAGAGATTCTTGCCGATGGATCCCATGACATTGACCGATGTGCAGATGTGACTGAGTGTGTTCTTGCAGCATGCTACAAAGCCCTAAATGATCACCATGTTCTTCTAGAGGGAACACTGTTGAAGCCAAACATGGTGACCCCAGGTTCAGATTGCAGGAATGTTTCACCAGAGGTGGTAGCGGAGTATACAGTCATGGCTTTGCAGCGAACAGTTCCTCCTGCTGTTCCAGCTATAGTGTTCCTTTCTGGTGGACAAAGTGAGGAGGAAGCTACTGTTAATTTGAATGCAATTAACCAATTCAAGGGTAAAAAGCCTTGGTCGCTTACATTCTCTTTCGGCCGCGCTCTTCAGCAGAGTACTCTTAAGGCATGGGCAGGAAAGCAGGAAAATGTAAAGAAGGCGCAGGCTGCTTTCCTTGTAAGATGCAAGGCTAATTCTGAAGCTACTTTAGGTGCCTACAAGGGTGATGCTACCCTCAGCGAAGGCACTGCAGAGAGTCTTCATGTGAAGGATTACAAGTACTAAAATCCCTCCCAGCTCTATTTTAATAACTAAGAAGAGATATTGAAAGAAAAATAGGCTTTTATTTTATTAGTTTCTTCTTCTTTTTGCTTCTATGACAAAGTTGAGATAATTTTTCATCAATGTTATATCAGTTTTGCAATTTTGTGACTTGGAATAAGATTATTCGCTATATGTTTCACCTTTAAAGAGAACTATGATTGATAGTTAAGAAACTGTGTATGTTTCACCTTTAAAGAGAACTATGATTGATAGTTAAGAAACTGTGAATTTGCTTAGCATAGTGAATGGAATGCAGGAATGATGTACAAATTCATAAGAAATTAACTTATTTGCTTCTATATTCATTAGATTTCTACACATGCGTGTAATGCTTCTTGTTTCTATGCAATTATCGGACCCCAGTATATTATCATTTCAGCTCCACCCTTAAACAATTTGGCTGAAATTCCCAGGAAAGAGTAGCTCTGCATTATTTAATGGGTCCAGATGAGTGCAGTATACCATTCTGTTACATAAGTTTGAACGCACGAGTTTCAAGACTCTTGCATTGCATATCACTAATAGTGTGAACCAATCTAATTTGGATTATTGTTGTTGGATGTTAATGTTAGTCCCATAATGGGTACTAGTTTCTCTCAATAATTCTGCTAAGCCTTGTGCCTGTCCTATTGTAACTATCATCAGCTTTGTCATGACTATTGTTGTATGCATGTCTTTTGGCAGCTTGTATTTTCTAGGCTTTTTCCTTTAGGGGCTAATTGAACTTGATGTTAATTTTGTGGTGGATGGGAAGAAAGAGAGAGGCGTAAGAATCAACAATATACAGCAAGTGCTTAACTGACTTTAGCTATCATTGATTGCCAGAAGAGGGCACACAAAAATCAATATTTCTAAATCTAAAATGACTTATAATTGATGCAGCGTATAGTATTAACAATAATATTAATTATTTAAAAGTATTTAATATTTAAATTTGAGAAATTTAAATTGAAAAATATTATTGAATTGACGTTTGATCAACCTTAAAAAAATTTATAAGGCTGTCATGAGGAAATACTTGATGGTGCATTGGATTTATGACAGAACAACAATGGCAAAAACAGAACAAGAATACATTACAGTTTCATGTTTCAAAACTTGAAAGAGGAAACCAAGACTATAATGCAAGAAAGTATAGTCAAGAGTACATTATTGTTACTGAAGGGCTTGAAGGATCCAGCCACAGAAATGACTTTATCCCCTGCAAAAGAACAATAAAAACCAGCATGGTTATAAACCAGCAAAAACCAAGCTAAATATTAAACATCAAATTTTCAATAATTTAAAGTACTTACTACACTCTTTAGGGTGACATATACACCTTAATCCAACTCCACAATTTCCAGTAGGCTTTTCACACTCATTGCAGATATCAGGCACATGATCAGGAATGTCAAAAGATATCCTAGTTCCCAACTCATATTCGTTGTAGCCATCACCATTCGATGAACTTCTATGCACCAAGCTGTAATGAGAACAATTCATGTCTTTTGGATGAAAACCCTTGTCAATGTTTTCAAGATCATCAACAAGTAGACATGAATAATAAGTGATATGATTATTAAGTTCTTGGTCTTGATGTTTACAAGAAGCTGCACAAGCCTTGAAGCTACCAAGAAATAATACCATGGGATTAGTTTTACTTGAGCAGTTGAAGAGAAGAAGCGAATTAGGTGTTGGAGGAGTAGGAAAACCAGCAGATAGAGCAACAGGAGAGACAAAATGCTGAGAAGAAGAGCAAGAAGGGTGAGAAATGGTTAGTGTTTTGGTTGTGTAATTAATTGAAGAGACTTGAAAAAGACCAAGAATTGTTCTGAAGTACAGCTTCTGAGATTTGCATAGCATCATGTGGTTTAATAGGGATGGAACAATAGAATTAGAACTCAGAAATGGACTCCGAATTGGGATTTTGCCACAGAATCTCGAAGAAGTTTGCTGGGATAGACAAGCAGTAGAATTAGAACTCCGAATTGGGATTTTACCACAGAATCTCGAAGAAGTTTGCTGGGATAGACAAGTGATAAGTAAGAAATTGAGGGTGAAGAGGAGAAGATATAAGCTCTTGAGTTTCTTGAATGCATGCATGCTCTTTCCTTTCTCTTTGCTTGATTGGTCTATCGAATGGTAAAGAAAATTGCAGGTCCAGCACTTGGCCTCCCTGGTGGAGATGGCATCTTTCAGAATCAAAATAACCATAAATTCCTTCTTATCTTTTTTCTTTCTTTTTATCTTAATTGTTTTGTTTATTTTCCCTTTTGTTACATTATTTTTTGGGGTATGTGTCTGTGGAATGTAGAATGTTAAAAGGACCTTTATTTGCTGCTGTAATTCTCCTTTGCCATAACTTTTGCTATCCTTTTATTCAGATTCTGCATGTTTCTTCCTTTTCTCTCACTATTCTCAGTAACACACTGACTGATGAGTCATTATACCACATGTTTGGTCACTTTTATGTCTGTTCTTGAATTTTCTTCTGCTAATAGATCAATGCGCCCACATGCATGAGGAAAAACCTATTAACTATAAGTTTATTTAGTTAATTGCATATTTTCTTGAATCAAATTGAGACTATGATTGCTGATTGAGGCGGACAAGGATTTAGCATGTAGGACCTTCATGAATAAGGATAAATTAGTGGCTTAAGCGCAATTATTGCACTGGATAGCATTTAGAATCAAAATCAAAAAATAATTTTATCCTTTTATGTACGACCAATTTAACGAATTTATAAAAAAAATTATATATTTTTTATATACAACCCATTTAGCGAATTCATAAACAATTTTATTTTTATAATTTTGTAGAGAATTCAAACTTAAAATAATAAAAAAAATTTCAATATCTCCAATTCAGTAAGATGTGCACACCATGTAGCAGAGTTTATACTTGTTCGAGGGGCATATTAACTTATTCTTGGTCAATTAAGTTTCAATAATGCAAACTCGCAACCGCATAGACGTTACTTCCTGAGCCAAAACTTATTTTTTGAGCATATTCATCTATTAGATAATTATATGATTCAAATTTCAATCGAGTTTGTTGAATCATTTTTGTTATTATAGATAAAGTGGAAACAACAATCGACATCTAACAAATCTTACTGGACGTAGGGTAGCCTGTCTATTCATCAAAAAAGCAAAGTCATGATCATAAGACAATACAAGAGTGGTTGATGTTGAAATTGCATGGCCAGAATCACAGCAGCCAGCCACCAACAATTATAGGTACAGATTATACAAACACATATATTGATACACGCACATTAACACATATATTGATACACACACCTTCACATATTATAAGAAACATATGCAAATATCAACTTTTTTTTAAAATCATTATTATTACTATGATCTTGATCTCCTATATATAGATCATGCAGCTGGTGCACGTTTAGCTTGAACAGATGAGAAACAAAGCACCACAATTTTTTCAATAGCAGCTGAAAATGTAGCAGAATATTCAACATGATTAGGATGGGTTTGAAATGCAGTGAAATCTTCTTTCTTCTCAAATGTCATAGAGAAGACATGAGTGAAGCCTTGTGTTAGCATCTCTGGACTTTCCAAATCCTGTCCCCTGGTAATACAAAACAGCATGTTGTATACAGTATTTATAATCATTGTGTACTGATACATGTGAAAATTATACTTGTTACTAATGCGGTTATTGAAATTTGTCCTAAAAAAATTTTAAAAAAAAAAAATCTCTTGGTTTGGATATGGTCTTGGATTCAATCCACTTCATTGTAAAATAATTAATAACTCTTCTTATGTTGATTATTTATATAGGTAATAGAAGCACATAAAGGGTTTAAGTAGCTAAAGATCACTCACCATTCAAAGGACTTAACAAGATCAACCTCAGAGACCAGCTTCTCCATCCCTTTCAGAATCTCCTCAACCACAACACATTCCTTAAACTTAACAATCACCAAGTGCTTGAACCCTGACATGGCATGCAGCTGGGACTATAAGACACAAACACACACATGAACCCTAAAATGTTTCACCAAACCCTGCTATATATATATATATAAAATGGGAGAAAGGAAGAAAGAGAGAGGGAGACACTTGTTGTTCATGTGTCAACTTCCACAGTCCCATCTGTCCACTGTGACACCCCCATTACGTATTTCACACTACCAAGGAAAAAAAAATCACCCTTGATTTCTTGGAAAGCATCTGCAGTTAATTAAATATATGGGAATGGTACAATACACAATAAAATACAATATATTAGGTGGTCAATTAGACCCACTGGTCAGCTACTTCTTTGCTCCACCTCACAGTAAAATTTGTCCTCATCACCAGTCTCTTGTAATCTTCTTTGCTTTTGCACATGAATATGGGGTCCTTGTTCCTTAATGGGTTAGTGCTATATTTTATTCAAATTTGAATTTTTGGGCTCTGGTCACCATTATTTTCCATAGGTGTCATCATAACATGACAGTAAGACTTCAATATTTTTTTTTTTTATTTTCCATCTCTTTCTTTCCGTTCATGTGGGGTAGAATGAAAGATGGAGGGTATACTTTGTGATTTCAACATACAGCACCTTTTTCATTTCTGAATTCTATGCTCTAATGCTTATATCTGGGCTTTTCTCCATGTCCTGGCCATGTGCTCCAGTGGACTTTTCTCCATGTATTATTGGACTTTAATACATGGATGACATATTACTGCTTATCTTTAAGGAATCTTTATTTCAAAGCCCTTTCTTCACACAAGAAAATGGAAGTTGTGAAGTTATTATCATCAAATAGGTATCATCATAAACATATATTTTGGGACATGTCAATCACCTCTTTGTTTTTATTATTTCTTTTTAAAAACATTTACGGGTACAAAATTAAATTTCTTTCTAAATCATTTTAAAAATGCATCAATTCTCTCTTTATATATAAGTTTAATACATTAATTTTGTATTTTTGATCGATAATTTTTTATTATTTGGACTTTGATTGAATTTTGACCTCATAAATTTTATACTTCAAAAATTGATTTTACCTTTTTAATAAAATACCATAGTGAACTTCTTGTTATTCTTCTTCTTCTTCTTTTTTTTTTTTAAACTACTTTTTCTTTGATTATGTTAAGCATATAGAAAGCATGCTTACATGCACATATTATATAATACTTTCTTCTGCCAAATTATTTTAATTTATATTTTTAGTATTTTACAAGTGGCACAAAATAACAATTCTTAAATTTTTTAATTACACAAATTTAAAAATAATTACTGAATTTGAATATAAAATAAAATAAAAACTTAGTAAATAAGATATTTGCTGTCCAAATCTATAAACTATTAATTAAATATAAAATATTCTTATAACAAAGAAAATGGGATTTGGGTACGTTTATAGGCTTATTATTAAATTTGCAATAATATAAATTTTTATTAGAATATATACAAATTGAATAAATTTGAATATGTTTTAATAATATACAGATAGATTTCATCAAATTTAAGTGAAAATAAATAATATATGATTTCCCGAGTATATATGCTTGTATATGGATTATGAGGCTATAAATCCTTCACTAATTGCACTTCAAATGTTTGTCCATTAGGGCTAATATCTGATTATGACTCCGTCAATTCAAAAGATTTGTTTAGATTCTCATCTCTAAAAGCTATGAACTTCTCTTTTTTTTTCTTCTTAAATGGAGCTTTTGAACCATATTGCTAGATGCCATTGTTCATTTCAATCATATCCAGGCCCAGACCAGAAATTTGGTAAACTAATTAAGGATAGTTGGCATTTTTTACAATAATGATCAATCCCAAAAAAAATTGATCTTATATCTGCAGACTACATTCAGGGTAGGCTACCCTCCACAAGGGACAGGTTATGGAAATTTGATACTCAAACATATTGGGGACCATCAAAATTATGCTTATAGAGCTATTCATGGCCTAATTTGCAAACACAATGATGTCATTGCTTTAACCTACACATTGATGGGTAATTTTCTTAGTTCTATTTCAGTTAGAGTTGCTGCCATTACTTGAGACATATTGGACAATCCAAACTAGTTATATTCTTTAATAATTCAGAAGCTGGTTGATCTACCTGATCTTGGTGAACTCTTAATCCATATTATTATCATATATATAAATACTCTTGCTTGCCACTATAGAAATGGAGAGCAACTTATCTAGCATATCATCCGAAATTTCTAATAGTAGTTTCATCCATCAGCTAGATTAACAGTTTCTGTTAACAACATTTATTGAATTTTGATGCAATTCTGAAGGGCCACAGCGGAGATTCCTAACTTTGCTCAATTGGGTTGGAGCTAGTCTTAATTAGGCTGGCAAGTTGACCAAGGTTACTGTAAACTTTTGGCCTCAAAAGGCTCAAATTAGTTGCAAGTATACTTTCATTTTGACATAAACATTCACCAGAATCAGCTTTTCTTGACCTCAAGTTAAAAGTAGAGTTCCATTGCTATAGTAATGAGTGGTAAATTCCTTAAAATTGCACGTAGAAGAATTCTGTTCGAAACCTAAAAAAGAGGAAAACCAACTGACTTAATTCATGGCTTTTCCCGTTGGCCTAAACTAGCTAGGCTAGGAGGTCTTCAGCTTTTATGGGTTGGGGGTTAATGTGATGATGAGGTGAGAAATCATGTATTTTGTTTATAGGGAAATTGTAACAATTAAGCTAATATTCTCTCACTCATTTCAAATTTATTATAGGATTGAACTCACTTTTTTTTTTTTTTTTTTATTAATTTACACAAACACATATGAGTTAAAAGACAAAACACATTTTCTCATTCAATTCACAAAACTGTGACAATTTTGCAAAAACGTGCTAGCCTATATAATGTACACATACTTTTTACAATCAATGTAAGATTTTAAATGATCAATCAACTTATCTATTCTCATGAATAGAAGACATAGGATTGAACTCACTCATTATATCATTTTCTAATATTCCTTCCATTTCATTTTATTTGACGTTTTAGAGTTTTTTACTTTTTGCATTTTATTTGACATTTAGAGAATTTATGCACATTTACGTACTTTCTCTGATTTTTACCTTTTTCTTTATTATTATTAAATGCTTTTTTTTAAACTACTCTACTCCTCTCTTATTAGGTGAAAGAATAAGTTTTAATATAATACAAATAAGGGTAATTTAGTGATTTCATTCTACTAATTAAAAAATTTTAATAACTTCTTAATTTTTATGTACACTCTCAAAACGTTAAGTAAAATAATACAGAGAAAGTATATTATAAGTATTTAAGAAAACTTAAAAGTGTAAAATTTTAAATTTCACAATATTATAAGATAAAACATCAATTATTACAATCTCTATAATTCTAAAGAATCGATAATGGAAAATATGTAACATTTTAACAATTTTTTTTATTCAAGTTATAAGAAAATAAAAAGTTGAATTTGAAACACTTAAAATTTCAGAAATATTCACAATTAACGAGACCAAATCTCAAATATATTTTAATAATTTTATGACTTTCAAATTAATAATCTGCGAACAAAAAATGTTATCAGTAGCTAGTTGTATTGTATTTTGAATTTGATAAACCTTTATTTATTTATTTATTTTTCAGCTTGGCCTTTTACATCGCCGATAGGAGGGGCAACTCCTCGTGCAAAGAATAATTTGATGAGTGCACGTCTGATCTGGCAGCGGCAGAGCATGTCCTATAACGTTAGAAAATGATTTTGTACAATCAAAATTCAAATGAAAAAGGTTCCTTTAATAATAATAATTACTGTTCTTTATTTTAAAAAGTAAAAATTATGAATAATTTGAACTGCTTTATATTTAAAAATGATTAAAAATTTTATGTGCACTTTGATTTGATGATTTAATCTAATTTATTTGTAATTTGAAATGTTTCAATTTAAATATATTTAAAAAATATGAAAAGATTAATTTAATCTAAGATAATTTCTTATAGCTTACTTGTCATTTCTAAACGTAAATGAATCAAACCTTTCATGGACAGTTTAGTGACTTAACTAGAAAATGATTTATTCAAGTTTGTTGTGTTACTGATATGAATATTTTTATATCTTGTACTGTAAATTTCTTATTTAGTGTTTATCTTTTAATTGTAGTAATTATTATAATTATATGTTTAATTATAAGCTTGATTATAGACTTAATTATATGCTTAATTATAGACTTGATTATAGGCTTAATTATATGTTTAATTATAGGCTTGATTATTGGCCTAATTATAGGTTTATATACAAGGAAAGTAGGTCTGTATATAAAGCTGGTTTTCTGTCTTTATCATATATACATATTTTCTAAAATTCTTCAAACTCTTTTCTTCTTCTCATTATTTACATGTTGAATCTTGATTAAATTAATAATATTATATAATTTTACAATGCATATCTCCATTATGATATTTAAAATTATATAT
>CATIWR010635708.1:0-13505 GCA_949677035.1 Omphalea diandra | reverse complement strand
GCTAAATTTAGCAAATAATCTAATGAGTGGAGTTGTACCTGAGGGAGTTTGTGTACTTCCAAGTTTGTCTAATTTTTCATTATCTTACAACTTCTTCTGTGAGGAACAGGGAATTTGCATGAACCTAACATCTAAAGGCATTGCTTTTGATGATCGTCGCAACTGTCTGCCAGATAAGCCGCTGCAAAGGAGAAAGGAGGAATGTAATCCAGTCATCGAGCATCCTGTCGACTGCTATGAGCAACGGTGTGCTGCTAGTGGCGGAGGTGGTGGATTTTTTGGTGGTGCAGCTCCCTTTGGTACTGCAGTTGCACCGGCAGGAACTCCTGTGTTGCCACCCTCTATTTCTCCTAGCTCTACGTAAAATAACCTCGTAAGATAGTCTGCATAAAACCAAAATAAGACCCAATATTTCAGTCTGCAAGTGGCCCTGTAAAAAAGTTTGATATGAATGTAGAACATGGATGTATATATAATACTTGAGAAAACATGTATGCTTCACAATCCTTGTGGCTAAAAATGCAAATTGATTTCTTCCAAACAGGTAGAAGCTGCATTCATTTGGTTTCTTCCAAACAGGCTTGTAAATGAAAGGCATAGATATGACCCAATTAATGAATTAAGTGCTGCATGTGGGATATTTCCTGAACTCCTTGAAGCTTAACCAAGGATCCCTTTATCTCTACGTTTAGATATTCCATTAACCCTGAAAACTTTCCATTATCACATTTTTCATTTTCAAGAATCAGTTACTTTTCATGACATAAATTTAGGTAGTGTTTAATTAAAAAAAAAAAAAAAACTAAGTGATGAAAAATTAAGAGTTAAAAATAATGAAATTAAGAGCTGAATTATTACTGAATTTATTAAATGCTATATCATAATTTTTTTAAAAAATATATAAATAAATCAAAATAATATGTAATAGTAATGATAATGATCATAGTACTAAATGATGATTCCAGTAACCATATTAGTAAGAATGGTGGTAATTCTGAGAATTGCATAACGGTGATTGTAATGATTATAGTGACAGTGATAAAATATGATAATAATGATAGTAATGATTGTAATAATGTTATAATAATAATAATTATAATTATGGGGTTGAATGATGATTTTGATGATAATAGTTGTTATATTAGTAAGAATCGTAATAATGTTGATAGTTGCATAATGGTGATTGTAATGATTATGGTGACGACGATAAGATAATGAGAATAGTGGTAATGGTGATTGCAGTGATGATAACTATTGATTGTAATTTCGTTGGTAACAATGAAAATAGTTAAAGCGATAAATAGTAATTATTATGAATGAAAGGTATATTAATAAAAAGATACAAAAGTGAAAATTTTTTACTATTTAATTTATTAAGTAAAAATTTTACACTTATCAAATTAAGTAATTTTTTTAAAATTAAATGCTTAATAAAAATATTATCAAATACATTTAAAATATTAAAGACTAAAAAAAAAAAAGTATATTATCAAAGTTAAAAAAAGTGAAGAGCTAAATATTTTTATTTTGGACACTTAATAAGATAAAATATTATAAAGCCCTTAAATTTTATCAAATACACTAGTTCGTCCCTATGGTTTTTAAAATATATTATAAAATCCTTTTGTTTTATCACTATTAAATAATAAACCCTTATTGTTAATTTTTTATGACATTTTTCTGTTACAGTATGATGAAATGTCTAGAATACCCTTGAGGCAAAGTTGTAGTAACGAAAAATTTTCATTCCCTTTTCTCGCCATCCAAACAGAAAATCACGACTGAACCATAAGCAACCACCACCATGCCCTCCACCGGCGATTCCCAACATCACCCCCCACCACCTCAAATTGTGCCTTCATCCTTGGAATGGTAAGCAGCACCAAATTTGACTCCGTTTGTTAAACGACAAGCAGGCGACAAAAACAAAAATATTAGACAAAATTCCAAATCTAACATATTTACGTCCGGACCTAACATTTCAACTCAACGGACTACTTAACACCGCCGCCGCTTTTGAAGAAGTGCAGCAAGGAGGTAGAAACAAAGAGCCAACGAACAACTACTTAATATGATTATCAAACAACCTTTGTTCTTTCACCTAATGGCATGGTTTCACATTTCTCCAAGTAGACAATGATCAAATATCATAAAATTCCATCAAAAGTCCAACTGATTTCCATGTTAAAGAAGGAGGCTAATATATTACTATCCATCAACTGAATCCAATACAACAATTTGGAAGAGGATTGGGAGAATGGTTGAGATCCAAAACTATAACTTGTCCGCATAGCCATAGAGCACTCAGGCCTAGTTGCTTATGCTTGCCTACGGCAAGTTACTTTATTTGCAAAATTGACAATAGAAATGCAATAAGACAACAGTGTAATTGAAAATAATTTGTATTTGTGAAATTTCTGAGGAGTTTCTATAAGATATACATTATACAATTAACACAGCAGATGTCAGAAGTACAGCTTGTTCCAGCACTAGTGAAATTCCACGTTAATGCTTATCTCACCTATGTTCTGAAGATGTATGCAAGCAAAATCTGGATTCTTTTTCCAACCTGAAACAAGAAAAAGGAAAAAACACGTGATTACAAGATATGAAGAACAGAATCTTAAGTACTTGGCAATTAAAATTTCAGTATGATGAAATTATGCAGGAATTGACCAATTTACAAGAGAAACATTTTAACCTCAAGCGAATGAAAAATGAATCTTATATTAGTCAAGGATTCACAAGGACACAATAAAAATTTAAATCTTATAGAAAAATAAATGCCAAATTGGAATTTGATGTAAAAGAAGTAACATTAAAGCATTCCTTGATTTGGAATCAGATTGGCAACATTCTCATTTGGTCAATTACATGAAAACTTATATCAGCAGTGCTAAACAGAAAGAGAAATTACAAATCCCCTAGCAACAGCTCAATCATAGACAAAGAGAGATGTTTTATTATAGTTGATTTGAAGTGGCAATATAAGGGAGAGGGCTACACTATTTTGCAGCTCTGACCACCCTCCCAATGAACCAAATATGCAAAGGGATCTTGCTTGACAGATAAGCAAACTCCTTTGGAAGAATCACAGCCCAGAGGCAAATACTTAAAGGTTAGCATCAAGTCATTACCACAATTAACAGTTGGGCAATGTCAATAAATCCTATGTGATATAAACAGAAGCGGAATAGTCTCCCTAAGCTGGTGGCAGCGGACGCCGGCAAGTTGGACACTCCATCTTGATATCCATCCACCTTTGTAAACAACCGGAATGAAAAAAATGATCACATGGAGTCACCTGTCAGAAAATTGCAGTTTAAGGTGACTTGAGTTGCAAGTAAACAGAAAGCAGGGTAGCTAAGAACACAAAATCCCAATGTCGTACCATGCAATCATTTGAATGCTGAGAGAGTTCAATTGCAGTCATGCAAATAACACAGTCTGTGGCTTGATTAGTATCCTGATCAAACCTCCTATAGTAGCTATATTTCTCAGGTAGTATCTGCAGACAATCAAAGTGAAGTGATAAATCTCCATGAAAGAAGTTGTGACAAGCTTTGGCAAAAGAAAGCAACAGCATGACAATATAATCTCATTTCCATTCAAACTCTCAACTCAATCACAAACAAGAATTTTGCTACTTACAGAAACTCAGATCACATTATTCGTATCACACACATTTAAACACAAGAAGAGAAAAAGAACCAAGTACAAAGACATGCCTGAGTTCTGCTACATAGATAAAGCAAGTGGCACCTATGCACATAAAGTCGAGCAGGGATATAATTTTATGGTGAATTAAGCATTTACAACTACTTTCATCAACAAATTATAAAAAAAAAAAGTCTATTATATGCAATGGTTCACTAATATTTTACTTCTCTTGTATTGGAAAAGCATACTTTTGGAAAGCATCAAGTTACAGTTTCAATTTCACAGACATCAAATGTGAGCACATGATATATAAAAGTTCGTATATACTTTAGAATGAGCAAGTGAACATGTTGACATAAATTTCTCAGAGTTTCCTCAATCACAAGCAATACATGCTCCATAAATTTCATTGCAATTCAACATTTGTTGGCAAAAATGAGAAGATTATAAGTCTAGTGAATAATATCTTTTGGAGAGAACTCTCCAGATATTGATTATCAAAATTGTGCACACCAAAGAACCTACTTCAGAAGTTAATGCAAAGAAAATGCTCAAGTACATGCACTATGTATTAATCAGCACCAAATGGTTTAATCATGCAAAGAGCTAATTAATTGTACATTCTTTAATACGTAATTTCTAGCTTGTATTTGTTAATGTGTATATGTGCACATCTATGCGTGTGAATGAGCCACACACATGGACACTAGTTATCAAAGTCCAAAGGGAAAGAAAAGGAAATGATTTGGCACAAATCGAGAAAAAAACGGCCAAAACTATGTCGAACCTGTCGAGGAATGAACCACCGAGACCCAAGATAGTGTTGAAGAAGAAGAATTGATGCTTGCAATCCGATGAATATGCTCAAACATATACACCAAGTCTTGTGGGGCTCAATGCGCATGAAGTTATTAGGGCATCCAAATATATATAATGGGATTGCTAGCCGAGTAATAGTCATGCCTAAGATATAATGGGGGTGCAAAGGTCTTCTTGAATCACGAATAATATTAGTAATTATTTGAGGTATCCAAAAGGAGTACATCAGAAGCAGAATTGGTCGCAGAAAATTATGGAACTCATACATGACTAGAATGCCTCCCAGAAGGATCCCATCTGCAAATATTATTAGTTATGCCGAATTAGCCTAGGAATATGAAAAGCAAATTCCATGATTTTGAGCTAGTATATGTGTGGGCAAGTGTATGACTGTAACAAATAGCAGAAGCTATATGTAAAAATGTGTGCATAAAATGGGCATATCTTCAAGAATGTATATGCTCATAGGCCTGCATGCATGTGTTCAACACTTCAAATGGATCCTAAAATAGCACATTTATGAGTAGAATTTCCAAAGTGTCACTTACAAAAACGACTATATAGCACTGAAAGTTCACGGCTCATTGTCTCCCAACCTTCACCACTATTCATAGGCCTGCTTGCCTTCCATATAGCAAGAAGATATCTCATCTCAAAAATTGAGAAGACTACAAACTTGAAAAACGCAGCAGTTGCAAAAGCATTAAACAATGATTCTGCACAGAAAGGACCAACAGCATATAATATGTGAGATAGAAAGGAAGTCAATATCTTGCAAAAATTACTGCAACATGTGAAAATCAGCAAGAAGAATAAATTAGAAAAAAAGATAGTCGTACCAATTCACATGCCAGTCATATGTAGAAACACATAATAAACAGGAGGCATAAAATTTATGAAAGATGTTAACATTCTTTATATATAACACATTGGCGAGCCTGATTGTCAGAATTTTCAAGAGGCATATACTGGTATTTTTCTAATGAACCATCTACATTTTGGCATCAGAAAAACTTTTGAGGAGAAGCTAGGCAGACTCAGTCCAGAAGCTTAGTTGCATAATAAGCCAATAAAAGCACACTGTATTACCATAAATTATATTTAACCACAGTTAAGGATAAGAGTTAGCCACGGTTGATCATGAACTTTTCCTGATGCTGCCAAATTATATTGGGGTTATTCTACCGTCACATGGTACATGAAGCCTACCTAAGAATTTCTGAATTTGAGGACAAATCCTTATACTAGATGTATATAAATAGTTTTGATCCTTCCTAACCAAAAAGGTGTTTTGGAGTGTATTGGATGTATACTCGGAGACCTAAATAAATTTACATTGACAAGCCAAAAAAAAATCCTTCTAAATTTATCTATGCTAAGTGACGGCATTGACATTTTCAAGTATATTCAGTTACAAACCTAATCTGAAAATAAAAAAAGAATTGTTGGTAAGGGAAACATAACAAAGGAAGAAGGGGAATTTATTGTACAATCCTACTTAAATGCAACTTCGTGGATCTCAATACTAATTTCTTTATCACAAGAAGTAAAATACACAAACTTCAAAATATCAGAAAGCAAACATTCTGAAGCAAAATATGTGGCACTCAGGGTTGACAAAATTACCAACTAATATTCCAGCTGTCAGATGTAAAAGGCAAAGATAAGCATCCATGATAGCCTGCTGCCCAATCATTAAGATTGAAACTTTGGCAGCTCCCTGATTCAGGAAAATAAGAACCATTATCACTTAATTCCAGCTACAAAACATCATGAATAATGAAAATTAAAAATATATATAACTTGTTAAACATCTCATGCAAATTAGTTACTTATAACAGAAATACAAAATGCAAATCTTACAGATTGAGTATTGCTATGTTCCATTTGTCGAATCAAGAAAAGAACTTGGAGGAAAGAGACCTGATGCAAACATGTTAAGGAATACACCGAAATCTAGCTAATAGAACATCAGCATTAATCCAAGAAGAATAATGATATATTAAGGATACAAAGGTGACCATCAAGGTATAGTTGACTGCTTTATTATAGTAAACTTCAATATTGACAGAAGTAGAATTTAGAAGTAAAGGTGAGAAACAATCCCCATCATCAGCCACAGAAGGACTCTCCATCAGTCCTTCTATGTGATAAAGATCACGATCTCCATCTACAAGAATATATAGTAAGTTAGTAAAGCATGTACATAGTTCTTTGATACACTTTAATACAAAAAAATTTACATAAACTAGAAAGCTATGGATTTAGTTCCACTGTGCACAAGCCCCACAACCAAGTTCTTGGTATACTTAAAATACTAGAAAGGTTATGGATTTAGTTCCCCATGCACAAGCCCCACAACAAACTATGTCTTCTTCCTTTTTTTCCTTCAAACTTTTGTTTCCCATGGAGAACCACTTCTCATTAGAAAAATGGAGGAAAGGTAAGAAAAGTCAGTGATGGATGTAACATGAACTGCTGCAGCTTAACAGTTTAGTGATCCCAGAAAGAACCCAAAAAAGAAAAGAAAAGAAATAGATCATATAGAATAAAATTAAAATAAAGAAGTCAACAAAAACTCCTAATAAAAAACTAACTCCATGTAAAAAAAAGTAATGCAGAGAACAAAATACAGAGGTTTCAATATTTGGGGCCCATCTTCACCATTTAAATCCATTGCATATGCATATTTATGGTTTTGTGAGTCATGATTGCCTAAGTTACATAAAGATAAATAATGGAAAAAGGAGTTCATACGAATATTTTAGCTACTCTTCAAGGCAAAACTCTCTATTCCAAAGAATGAAGTGTTTCTGAATTAAGAAGCATTGAATATGCTACACATCATCAATAGTGTTTAGATAGGAAATAAATCTTTAGAGACTAAATCATTGAGAACATAATCAATTTTGAAGGACATTATATGCTGAGAGAATTTAAGTACCAATTTGGCTGGATGATACACGAGTAACTTGGGCTGCAATTTCAATATTACAATGTTTCTCCATCTCATAGATTGGTGCTGCAAAGATGAGTTAAAATTTAACTCCATTGTGTTGTTGATTTCAATTTATAAATCAAAATCAAGTACAGGAAATTACAATTTTTTCTCCTCCACATTTTATCTCTCGGAGATTCCTGGAACACTTGAGATGAGAAAACTCCAAGCTATTCAGGAAAGCTGTAAGTTAGTACTAAGCATCACCCCATCGACAACAACAACAAAAATATAAATATTTAAGATGATAACACTGTTTGCTGCCAATGCATATATTTGCTAATGTAATTGTCAACAAATGGCTAAGCTAGAGAGAATCAAGCCAGACCTTGGCGTTGCATTCAGAACTACCAGCAAGAAAACAAAACAAGATTCTTACAATACTGATTCAATTCTAACTAAAGCATGCAATCCAAGTCCATCTCCATAGTTAATAAATTGCAGTAAAACTAACCAAACTGATAAGACCAATTTGCCTGTCAAACTCCAAAAAAAATTAAAAAAAAAACTGGTCAGTCTGGGAATGAATTTACACGTAGAACCAGTCAACCTAAACTCAGTGGAATGGAGAAGACAAACCCCATGACACACCTCAATTAGATTGGGATTAAGGTTTAGTATAGTTAAGTTGACTACAAAATAGTCAACCTACACTCATTATCAGCCTATGGTAACTAGAAAAAATGTTCACACTGGAAAAAGAGTAGAAGGCATGTCGAAGCAAGAATCAATCGTAAACCAAGAAGAAAATTATTACAACAATATAAGAAGCTATCCTAGAAGCATCTACAATCAAAATATATTGCAAATATATCATAAAGAAGTTCGGTAGGAAGAATTACCAAATGATATGGATTAGATAAAATATAATCTTCTTCTGGGCTCAACTCACCCTCTTTCCCACTGCCATCGTGAATTAAAAATAGACCACAAATAAGAAATGGAACTAACAAACTAACTATATAAAATATTCATCAAGGACAATGATACAAACTTTTAGCAACTAGAATCAAGTGCTTAATAAGAAATATAGACATAAAAGTGAAGGAACAAAATATAGAACAATAATAATTCCATATAGGGTTGAATCCAAGAACATGAAACTTAAATGCCACATGGACCAAAATAAACAAATTCAAGGACAGCTACACTTTGCATTCCAAATAAGTCCTCCTTAATCTAGCCAGAAAAGGATTGAAAATTGGAAAAGACAAAAGCCAACATTTTTCACTCCATATGTACTGAAAATGCATTGGGAAGAACTTGCAATAATCAGTTGATGCAGTAACATCAAAGAGATTCACCTGTTAGCTACCATTCGAAGTTGTCTAAAGGGCCATATATATACACCTTCCACCCTGATTTGGGCACCACCAGCATTATGTGCATTGTCAAACACATCATGGAAAATAATAACACCCTGTTGTCAATGTCATGAGCAAGAAATGTAACATTTCTTAGCAAAGATATCAAACCATGAAGAACCAAATATCAAAACGAGTACAGATATGATATAATTTAGGTGAAAAAATTCATGTGCTCAGCCATAAAGTCAAATTTTTGAGCTCTAGTTGTAGGATGTTTCTAACAAATGAAGATGTATAAAGGTTCTGAATTACTTGTGTGATA
Source organism: Omphalea diandra (assembly GCA_949677035.1). NCBI lineage: Eukaryota > Viridiplantae > Streptophyta > Magnoliopsida > Malpighiales > Euphorbiaceae > Omphalea > Omphalea diandra. The sequence goes on along the minus strand of CATIWR010635708.1, from coordinate 4,399 downwards.
AAGCAAAAGTAATAATTCAGCAGTACCACCAGCTTCAGCAATAAGACCAGCAAAGCATTGCACAAAGCCAAATTGAGCTTTTAAACTTATGTTCAAAAGTCCTATGTTTCTTGCAGTTCGCTATGAAAATATGATGGGTTAATTTCATTCACCGTCCCTCGACTTATAACTTAATATCACAAAGCTCTCCAAATGAAAAATTGTAATGCAAAAAATCCATAAAATATAAAGATGATATCAGAAAAATTAGTCTAGTCTTTAAAGTTGCTGGAAAACATACATGGATGCCACATCAGCATTTTCAAATTGAAAAATTACCACATAAACCCTAAAATTCTCCAACCTTACTCTCCTATTGCTATCCCCAAACCTCAACATCCATGAATTCCACTGCAATTCAAATCCCACGCCTGCAACTAACCCTTCTTCCTCGATGTTCTCACCTCCACCGAATCATGGTAGCCATTGCCTCACAGCGCTATTTGCATCAAATCACTGCCGTTGCCGTTTTCTCTACCACTTCTCTATGTCATCAATTTCTGCATCTAGATTTGCCATTGCTAGATATCCCACTTTCTCTTCAAAGCTTCAACCAGATCTTTGCAGCATAGGACCAAACAAACAAAGAATCCATGGACCACAAGCTCCTCATTGTCTGCAAAGTCTCCATGTACAAAATCCTGCTGTGCGCCACCTCGGGAGACTACAAATGTGGGGAGTAACAAAAGTCTGACAAGATCTGGGCTGGTCAGGTTGGCTTGGGATGGTATCCTGCAAGGACCTGTATCAGATCCGGTTAGAGGATCCAAATTTAGTGGAGCTATATACAGCGTGTCTGTGTTGTCCAGGACAATGGAAGAACTCAGCCATTGTGCACCTGAAGGCTCCGTCGGCAAAATTCACAGCATTTTGGCTCCTAAACACATCCCATATAATCACAAACTCTTTTGGGTCACTTATTTGTGTTACCTTTTTTGTTGTTTTTGCTTACGGGTCTTGACAATGGATAAATTACACATTTGAGAATTAATTATTGAGAGATTTGTGCTGTTTTAGCGTATGGGATTTCAATTTCTAGTGAATTGTTGAGGTGGGGAGGTGATAACAGCACCTTGCCATGGCTAGGACCGAGAGGTTGATCAGGTAGGTGATGTCAGGGGCAACAAGCAGAGTTAAGAGAAACCTGGTTATGTAGTAGTGGGTAAGAGTGCTGCAGGATAGAAGTAGAAGAAAGAGGAGGGTACAGAGAACTTGATGGATTATGTGGCATTTTTTCAATTATTAAATAATGAAGTGGCATATATGTGTATTTTCCAGCGACTTTAATGGCCGGAATGACTTTTCCAGTTTTATATTTATACTTTAAGGATTTTTAAATTACAATTTTCCATTTAGAGAGGTTTGTGTTATGAAGCTATAAGTAAAGAGACGGTGAGTGAAATCAACCCGTATGACTGTATACAAAATTAGAACTGAAGTTTCCATTGAGTCCAAGTGTTATAGTGGCATACATATTTTCAACTATACTTAAACAAGTGTTTCAAAGTATAAGTGAAAAGTCAGTGTGAAAAAAGTTATACAAGCATTTTCCTACAATTATTATGTCAAGATTGCACTATTAAAAATATGTGAAGATCATCTAAATTTTTAATGCATAAGCATATGAAGCTTTTCTTTTCTTCAATTTAGAACTTTTCATCCATAAGACTGATTATTGACCAAGAATTTTTTCCATGAAACTTGTCGCGTGCAAGTATAATGTCCCCTCATTTCATTCGAATTTGATGTACTATTCTTACCCATTTTTTATCCACTCTTTAGGTTTGAGGTGGTCAAAGCTGAGCTACAGAAGGCATAGAGGCCAATAAATCATAAATGGTCAACTTTCATAACAAGTTTTGAGATACACAGGCACACTCCAGTAAATAAAGAAATATAAAGAAAATTAAAAAAGTCCACCCATAAATCAACTGCTAAAAAGAGAAATTCTAATGTGAGGAAAACCATTACCTGGACATAGTGCACACCTGTTATTTTTGTAGGTGTGCTAACTAATTCAATGACAGATTCTCCATTGGATTTCCTGAAATCTGGAAACCTGGAAGAGCTATTTGTGGAATCTAGAAATTTCCAAGCCCCTACAGCTCACAAGTCCAAATAATACATATAATCAGAGAAGTACAGAAGACATACCCAATTTATTGCATGTTGATTAACTGGCAGTTTTAGAATACAGTGCATGAAGTTCAATTTGTCATCTAATAGTTACTGCATATTTTAAACAATTGTCTTCCTTTTCCCTAACTTATAAACTGTTGTCTTACATACATCCTGTGAGCTGTAGCCCTGAATACTCTGCAAACGCATAATGAATTTATGGGCTATATCAGCTCAACTCAAATAACGCATCAAGGAAAAAAAATCAATTCAAAAGTTCAAAACAACTGTAGTCATAAAATCTTGAAATTGACTGCAGGCAATCAATTGAGACAATGGTCCAAATTCTGTATCCCAGTTCAAGCATCCAGCAAAAGACAGAATTGAATGTCTTAAAACGATCTCATTATCGTAACAAGTATCCCCACACGTCCACAGGTCTATTAATATAATATTGGATGTAGGACAACTCCTTGGATCCAGCTACCAAGGTTTTTGACATAGCCAAACACTAGAACTCATCATAGCATTGTATAAGGAAAAGGTTTTTTTGTTTAATCAGTTTATAACTAATAAATTGCATTAATGGAATGAATGCTCAATGTCTGACCAATAACAAGAATCACAAACCTCTGTAAGTTCCTGTTATGTTCCATGCAGAAAATGGACCCACAGCATTTTCATCTTTTCTAATTAATAGCCACTGCAAGAAGCAATACCAATAAACAAATATCAGGTTCAATCACATTTCCAACACTTATAAGCTTTAGCCATGAAACATGGTTGCTTTCCCACTTCCCTTTAAACACACAAAGAAAATATCCAAAGTCCAATATGGTTAAGTTTATCCACTTTCTTTGAGAGAATGAAGTGTAATGTCAAACAAACAAATGAATGAATCAAATATTACAAAGTAATGATAAGTTTTTGGCAATGAAATTCCCTTCTTTCCTCAACAAACAATGTCTTGTTAAATAATGGATCTTGGAAAATTAAAGAAATCTCTCATGTGAGAAACAGTATGAACACATAGGCTATGACCTAACATGAGAGATTAGAACTATTGCAGAGAAAAATGGAAGAAGGTTTTGTCACACAAAAGAACAAATATAGGAAGAAAGCAAAGCATTGAAAAAGAAAATTGCCTGCCAACAAAAATAGAATAATGACAGGTAACTAGAAAAACCTACCAAAAGAAGCACAAACAGAAGTTAAACTATGGATTTAAAAAATGGAATATTTAACAAGTAATTAGCTTGCTTGGCATAATTAATTTCAAATGATTATGTTCATGAGTAAAACATTCTCAATTTAAATTACGTGAAAAAATATATAACTTGTGCTGTTACACATGAAGCATGCAGGGTGAAGTTTAAGCTAAACAAATAGCAAGTTCTGGTTAGCTATTGGCCTTTAGTTATTCAATATCATCCAGTCCTAAGTGGATCAGAAGGTGAAAAAGAAGAGGGTTTCCAGTCAGTTTTTTTCCTTCACCAAATTTGCCATTGTACCCAAACTCAATTCCAGCTTGCATGCACGTAGAAACCATAGTGAAATCTTCTCTCTCTCTCTCTTAACTAAAAGGACTACGAGAAATAGGGGGCTTTTCCCTTCAATTAGTCGGTTAGGAATTCTCAAAATATAAGAACGATCAAATGAAGCCTTTGCTATAAGTGAGAACTCCCATTCTAAGGGTCCTCACTCACACCATATGTGGCTTTCCATAAGTCCAAATAACTTAAATATATCAGTGAGGATGAATGTGAAATCAGCATGCTCATGAAAAGAGTCCATGAGTTCTTCAATGTTCCTCTATGGTGACAGAATCTCATCCCAGCGAAGAAATTCAGTGATTAAAGATCTGATGTCAACCTTAAGTTTTCCAGTTTTTACTCCATGGCTAATTGAGGTTTGGACATAAAATGTGCATAACATACTCATAGCTGTTGCATACTTAAGAACAGCATGCACTTTGTTCTCATTATCCATGAAGCAGCCTACAAGAATGTAACAACAGGCATTGGCCAACACTGAGAAGCTCCTTTTCTACAGATGCTTTAATGCCAGAACCACATTTACCACCATAGCACATTCCCTTTTTTTTTTTTTTTTTTTTGGGGGGGGGGGGGGGGGGGGGGGAAAGCTTTTGGACATTCCAATTAAATTTTAACAGGGGCGTAAGAATTGTACACCGGTGCCAGTTAAAAAAATGGGAAGACAAACGGGGGAGCAGAATTCATAG
>CATIWR010635694.1:0-34570 GCA_949677035.1 Omphalea diandra | reverse complement strand
TACTCCAGTTATATCTCTGGCTGTTGAACGAGGATGGAATGAGTCTGCTAGCCCTAATGTGAGGGGCCCTCCTGCATTGGTGTTCAACTTTTCTCAGTTGGAAGAGAAGCTCAAGGCTGGTTACAAAGCCACAACAACTGGAAAATTCACTGAAGCACTTCGACTCTTTCTCAGCATTCTTCATACAATTCCTTTAATTGTTGTTGAATCTAGGAGGGAGGTTGATGAAGTCAAGGAATTGATCATTATAGTCAAAGAATATGTTCTAGGTCTGCAGATGGAGCTTAAAAGGAAGGAAATGAAAGACAATCCAGTGCGCCAGCAGGAGCTAGCTGCCTACTTCACCCACTGCAACCTTCAACTGCCTCATTTAAGGCTTGCTCTGCAAAATGCAATGACTGTTTGCTACAAAGCAAAGAACCTTGCTACTGCTGCAAACTTTGCTAGACGACTATTGGAGACAAACCCCACAAATGAGAACCAGGCAAAGATGGCTAGGCAAGTATTGCAGGCTGCAGAAAGGAACATGACAGATGCCGCTGAGCTAAATTATGATTTCAGAAATCCATTTGTGACATGTGGTGCAACATATGTTCCCATTTACCGAGGACAAAAGGATGTTTCATGCCCATATTGTAGTTCACGATTTGTGCCCAGCCAGGAAGGCCAGCTGTGTGCTGTTTGTGATCTTGCAGTTGTTGGCGCTGATGCTTCAGGGTTGCTCTGTTCTCCATCTCAGATACGATGATTGATGTGATGAAACAAGAGGATTTTTTTCAATTATTTTTCAGGCCATCTTATTGGCAGCAGAAGTGGTCATGTTGATTGTTTCATATCTGCATGAAAAAAACGTAGGAGATACTATCAAACAGTTAAGTTGCCAGTGAATTCGTTTGTGCTGTTCCTTGCCCTTTCTTTCTCGCTTTCCTTTACATCTTCTTTATCTCTTTTTGCTTAGTTTATTATGATTTTCAATGTAATAAACAGCTTGAGAATTTTGACTTGGGCTGTTCTTGTTAGCTGTTCATAGGCAAGAATAGTCAAGGGCTTTTGTTAATTTTAGAAGATCTTTAATAGGCAGGACAAATTACATGTCAGTGTATGCAGATGCCCATGCCATTTGGCAAATTTGCTTATTTGTGCTGAATTGGAGTTTCTATTGGTTGGTTGTGAAAGTAAATTTTTTTCGTTTAAATAATTACACTTTTTTGCGTATTTCACGGACCTGTCATTATGTTATCATCTTCATCTTAATTTCGAAGCCTAAAAAATTTTATCGCAGTATGTTCTGTTGGTTTGGGCCTCTTGCTTGATCTCAATATGTTCTGTTGGTTTGGTCCTCTTGCTTTCAGTCAGGGTCTGGAATATCGGCGTTGTCATATACCATCGCGGCCCCTGTTGTGAACATTGTTTGGTAATGTATTATCGTTCTAAGCATGCTGGATGTCCCCAGACGGTCAATCATGGCTCAGCTGAGCTCCAACTGGCAATGGTATATAACGGTTAACTTACTTTCACATCGTTTTGATCAGAGGATAGGCATTAACGCTCTCACAAATTTAAAATTGCAGTTGAAAGTGGTGTTCTAGCTGGTAGCAAACTTTTAAATTGGGTGCTTGTTTTTGCTGCTTATTGCCTAAACAGTTGATCGTTGTTTCGTATATAAAACTGCAACTGATAGCTGTCTCAACTTTCTTTTTTAGCATTTTTAACAAGACAAAGTGCAACTTATGGCTTGGTTGCTCAAGCCATTCATAATCAAAACCCAGATCATATGGCTTAGTTGTTTTTTTTTAAAATGTTTTTTCCCCTAATCAGAACTCATCATTCTATGGAATTCTTACTATGCCATCTTTTTTTTTCAAAAAAAAAAATCTTAATATTATAATACCATTAAGCGAGTGACATTAAAATTTTTTTTTCATGGATTTCAGCCGTAGAATTGGAAAAGAAATCAATATTTATCAAATAATTCTTTTATAATTATGATAGTCGCACAGAATATAGAATTCTAGTGTGAAATATAAATTATGATGTTTTCAAATATTTCAAAATTCTCAACGTTTAAAATAAAATTTCGTTATGGCATTAGTTTATTTTAAAATAAATAAATTATGCTTAATAATTTAACTATTAATTATAACAATTAATAATAATTTTTACTGAATGTTTAGTGTTCACAGCTATTAATTAGTTATCAGTTGTTCCCAATTAAATCAAACACGTCTTCAGTATAAGGTTTATTAACGACAAAAACAAAAAGTGAAATAAACAATTTTACTAATTTTGATTAAAGTTATATTAATATCACTAATAATCAACATTAGACTCTAAAATGAACTTTATATACTGAGATCGGCGCCAATCTGACAATTTTTTATTATTATTATTTTAATTAATGTTAAAATTAAAAATTGAAAAATATTGTTTTTAAATTTTTATTTTTATTCTTTTTATGACATCATCTCATCGTATAAAAATCCAATATAATTTCAACAATTTTTTTCTTTTATTCACAAAAATATTTTAAGTTATAGAATAAATCTGCTCTATTTGGAAAAACTAACTGATAATTTTGTTATAGCTAAAAATTTGATAACTGATAATCTAGCTGATTAGCATAAAAGTGTTTAGTAAAAGTAGTTGAAAAATATAAAAGGATATTAATTGTTATTTAGATAAAAAATAAAGGTAAAATGAAAAAAAAATCATAATCTAATAACTTATTTAATTAGACGCTAGTTCTATCATCTTTTTTTTAAGGGGATTATAAACTAATTTTTTTCAAATAATCTAATTTATCTAATAAAATTTATTAGTTAAATTAATTTATATTAATAATCAAATTAAATTATAAAGAGTGGCAATCATCGTTTAATTGACTAGCGTCCAACTGTTTTTAAGGGGCATTTTATTTCACCTAAGGCTTCAACCTATCATTTTTCGTTTTTACAAGCTGAACTGGAGATTGACTTGGCCCACGACGGGTCCCTAATGACCCATCCACACTATAAGAGGAGTAATTTAAATTTTTACCATAAGCGCTCTTTTAAATTTTAAAAAAAAAAAACTCCAAAAGGAACAAAATAGTGATTGGACTCATTAAGTTCTTAAATTACATATCCATTAATGACAAAATGCAAAATTCTCTTTGCAATCAAATTTAATGTATATATAGCCGTCAATGATTTTCTACTACTCAATATATATATATATATATAATATTTTAAATAAAAATAATAATATAATATAATTTTATTTATCTTGTAATAAGTAAATTAATAATTAAAATTTTAATATACTCAATTAATCAAAAAAGTAATAAAAATTTTAACAGTATAAAAAATTTTATATAAAAATAATTTAAAAAATTTAATAATATTAAATTTTTTCATGTGAAACTAATTTTTAAAATTTAATAATATAGAAAACTTTTCATATTTTCTTCTTTAGAACTATAAAATAATAAATATTTAGTTTTTTATATAATGAGAAAAACAAAAAAATTAAAAAATAATAGCCAACAAATAAAATTAGAATTTTTTATTCTTATTTAATATTATATTATTATTGAAATGACTATATAATTTAATTTTTTTTATTTTTATTATTCTATTTATTTAGAAAAGTATAACTAAGTAATAATTTTTATGAAATAATATTATATTATGAATAATAATAATAAATCCAATTATTATTGATATATAAAATTTATTATTTAATAAATTAATTAATTATTTGATAAAATAAATATTAAATTTATTTAAACTTTTTTATTATAAAAATATCTCGCAACATGCTAATTTACTATCAGTACAATAAAAAATTATCATATTAGCATATATTTTTCATCAAGTGTGGTTTTTTTTTTTTTTTGGGAATTTTTTTGGTTGCAAAAAAAAAAGATATTTGCATTATTTAAGCATATTTTATTTTGAAGATGATTAGTTTAATTTTTATCTAAAATAAATTATTGCCGTAGTGTCCAAATGGCAAAGACTAATTGGTCTGAATACGTGTAACAACCGCCACATGATTCAATTACGTGTTACTCAAACCTGAAAATGATAATAAAACGCAACGATGTGCTGCCAAGAGACAATCGTTGCATAAGCGAGCCAGCCAAAGGGGAAAACCAACCACATAATAGTACTCTTATCAGAAAATGGGGAAGAAATTGGTGACATCGACCGACGCCGAGTCCCTATTCCAAGATGATCTGGTTTTTCTGGACGGTCAAGAATCAAATGATCTTTCGTTTTGGGAATTCGTCAACCCATCTGATGCTGACTCTGATACCGAATCTCTGGTTAGCGTAGAAAATGGGTTTGTTTCGTGGTACTCCTTATCTGCTACTTCGCCACCAAAATCCCCTAATTCCGACCAAGATATAGAAACCCAAGTGGCTGTTCAGGACCAAGATGTTGTGGATAACGAGAATTTCGGTGATGGGTGTGGTTGTTATCAGCATGAGGCGGGGCCTGTTCTTTTCCCTGTTGTGGGTTATGGGCTTGATGATGAGGAAGAGGAAGAGGATGAGGAGGATGATGGGTATGGGCTAGATGATGAGCTGGTGCCGTGGAATGTGAGTGCAAAGTTAGGACGGCAGAGGATGAGGAAATTGGGGAAAAGGATGTTTGCTAAAATGGGGAATTCCAAGCGGAATCCTTATTCGCATGTGAAGCCAGGGTGTGTGAGGGGCAAGCATGGACTGGGGATCAAGGCTTGATTAAGCTTTTGATTGATTGAAGTTAATTTGGGGGAAAAAATTCTTATCTTGAAATGGATTTTTTTTTTTTTCCATTAAATGTAGTATCTTGGGTTGTTGGTTAGTTGCAAGTATTGGGATTTCTTAACAAGTTGTGTTGATTCAGGCCTTTTCTTTTTCTAGTTAGGTTATGCTGATTCAATGACTTAATATGGATGTTGTTATTGACTTCCTTTATCTGAATATAGATTTTAACCTAATGATCCTAGAGCATCGATATAGTTTCTTTGTGCGCTTGTCTGGATTTTACTATTGATTTTATGCTTGCTAATTAGTCTACTTGACTTAAAAGATGCAAACAGAATTGTTGGAGGAGGTTAACTGAGATATTTGTAATGAAATCGCTTAAAAAGATAGGGTCTTGAAATGTTTTTATGTTGTTTTTGGTTTTGGTTGTACAATTTATTACTGTTGTTCAACTAAATGGCGAAATTGGCATTGGCTGAGTGAATTTTTGTTAAGGTAATTGTGTTCATAACTTAAGTGGGTCTGGGATTTTTGAAGTTAAAGAAAGAAAGTTTTTTCTTTTCTTGTGGGGGTGAGTGGAGGTTCTGAGCATTCCTAATTGCATGAAGATTGACATTAGCAATCAGTAATAAGGTTTGCTTTGTGAAAATGTTGTTGATTCATATGAGATGATTGCTAGCCTGCCAAAGCATAGGGCTGTGATGCTTGCAATGTTCATCTTGATTCTTATGCCTTTTTTCTATATTTGTTCAAGAGTGGTTCAGCATAAGTTTACAAAAAAAAATTTACCGAATTTGTTGAGTGAACAGTTGGGAGTTTGACATATTCATCACAATGGTAAATATTTAGATTAAACAAAATTTTCTCTAAAATCACTAATTGTTCCGATCCTTTGCTGTTTTAGCTGAAGTTCTTCTATTCTTTTCTGAAAATCGTGAAGGGGGCTGTGGATGTCTATTGAATGTGATTTATTTAACTGTTTCTTTTAAAGATTCAAGTAGAACTGCAGAAATGCTGGGGAAATGGGTTTGGGGCAAAAGTTATTTTCCCTCTGGCTTGAGTGTTTTGTGGTGGGTCGGGGTGTTTGGAGGGGACTGGCAGCGGTGTACCAAAGTTTAGCACCTCTTTGACAATTTCTGAATTGAGAGAATTCAACCATTAAAACCCTTGGTGTGAATGGTGCGTCTTTCACTAGAGTGGAGAGAGGTGGGATTATATAAAAGGGGGCAGGGCCAATGACGACTGTGACTCGCACTCCAACTACAACACCAATGAAAAAATATCGCTGTGTTGGAAAAGTACCTCGATTTATGGCTTATGGGGTAACAATAATGTGATTGATTTGTAAATATGTAGGCTATACTGTGTGTGAAAATCAGTTGTTGAGTAATGAGAATCCTAATTCCTCTATCTTTGGTTTTTCCCGCTCGGTCTCAGCTCTTTTTCTCTCATTTTCATGGATATCAAACATAGCTGTTAAGCCTCCTTGGAGGGGTTACAAATTGATACGTCGCTCTGTGGGTCGTCAAGGGGTACACTATTCTTTTGGCTGTGCCAAGAAAAGTCTGGAAGAGGACTAAAAAAAGTTGATTCCTAAGGTACCATTTTATATCACTTTTTGGTTTCGATTTCTTTTTTTTTTTTAATAAAAAAATTAACAACTAAATTTTGTAATTCTTGATATTCTGCTTTTGTTTCTGAAATATTTTTTTGATTAATATGAAAATGAAATTAGAAAATTCATATTTTTAAAAATGTCTTAGTATTTTTCTAAAAAAGTTAAAACAAAAAATAAAAGTGTACAGTGATATATAACGCCTTCTAAGCTTTCTGATGTGTAAAAAAAAAAGTATATTCTATTAAAAAAATATATAAAAGAAAATAGTTTAGTGAATATTATATTTCTTTCATATTTAATTTTGTATATTATAAATTAAGAAAAAAATTTAATTAACCCTAGCATAGTAGCAAAGATTTTTTTTAGTAGTTTTTTAATAAAATAGTATCATTTATTCATTCAATAGTTATACAATCTAAGATATTGATATTGAAAAATTATGATTAAATATAATACAATAATTAAAATAATTTAATTTACTATTTAATATCCTTCAACACGGTTTCGAAACTATTTTAATGTCATAGTATCATTCTAAATGAGACTCCTCAATAAAGTTATAGTATAATTTAGAAAAATCATAATCATCATATAAAGTAGGTATTATTTATTCAACAAATGTAAAGCAATACCTAGAAAACGGAAAAAAATACCTACAAAAAGTGAAAGTGAGATATCATAAAAGATAATAAAATATTCACAAAAATATGTAGATCTCCACATAATTTATATAAAAAAAACAGATCTATCAACAATAAAATGACATATCTGAGTTTATTAAAAGTAATAAACAAATAAAGATGAAAGAAAAGAGAGAGACAATCACTAATTATAGAGAAAAATTGAAAGAAAACTAATAGAAGAGAGGAATCATATTGATCATATTTAAATTCTAATATCCACTCTCAGATAATCTTATATTACCAATTATAAAATAAGTAAAATTAAGGCTAGGCGTACGAGTCAAAATATCATTATGCTCTTATCCAATATGTTCATATGTTAGAGATGAATAGTTTTCTCTTAAAAGGTGCACTATATCCATTACAGCTTTGGTTTACTACTCAATTCTAGGAAAGTATTTTTTTAAAAAAATAAAATAAAATTTTTGTTTTTTAAGAAATTAAAATTTATATTAATTAATTATGAATTTTTTAATGCATCGAAATTATATTTGATTTCTCACTAATTTTTAGAAAAATATATAATAAAATATCATTTATTCTTAATGTATTAACATAAATGATTTTAACTCATTGAATAAATTTGTTTTAAAAATAATTATACGAAATATTTTTTATTTTCCTAATAAAACTACACTTATTGATCTTATCTTCGGTAAGTTATTTTCTCTATTTTTTTCAAAACAAACAATATTTGATCTTTCACATTATTATTTATCTTTTTTTTTTAAACACATTATTATTTATCCGTAGTATCGATTCAAAAACCATTTATATTTTATTTGTTACTGGGACGGGACGGGATCATACAATATTATTGAAGAAAAAGGAACTCTCACATTATTACTATCATTAAATTTTAAAATTTATTTGGCTCTAGGGTAGAATATAATAGGAATAAAATAGTTATTATATGGAATGAAAATCATTATTTTTGCAACATATATAATTTAACAATGAAAAAAGATATATGCTATATAATAATTAAGAAATATGTGAAATTTTAAATAATTTGAAATTGTGGAATTGTTGTTTTTATGAAGTACCTATTGCATGTTTAAAATTGAATCGAGATTACAAATAACCCTTTTACATGAAAGAGTTATTTTATTATTATTAAATTTTGTGTCATTCTATTAACCAAATGAAACTTTAAATTGTAGTTGGTTTAATTAGAATTAGATTTAAAGTGATAATTTTTTATTTAATTAAAATATGTTGAAAATGATAAATTAAAAATTAAATGATCTCAAAATTTTTAACTCAAAATCAATATAATTTGCTCGGATTTCAATTTGACTTGATTGAATATGATTAGACTCAAATTTAACTCAATTTAAATTATTATAAATATTTTTAATTTAAAAGCTAAATTAGTGTTTTATTTATTTTAAATTTAAAATTATGAGTAACTCAATACTTAAAAATACCTAAAATTCATTATATTCTTCAATTTAATAATGAAATTTTATTTATTTATAATTTAAAATGATTGGAAGAGAACTTACGCAAAGGATTAACATCTACAGTTAATCTAATCTAAACTCACTCATTTCATTTACCACCTATAAGTAGATTAATTAGCTTAAGATTGAACTTGAATAGAAGTTATATAGCAAACCAAAACTCATAGACTTGGTTAAGTGAATTGGTCTCGGTTCTTTTTTTTTTTTTTTTTGGAAGAGCAAAATGTTGCACTCAATAACAAAGCCTGTAGGAATCTAAGTACAAAATTTTTGTTAATTGTTCAGGGTGATCATAAAACCATCCTGATTGCAACTCATATTGAATACAAGATTTGACAATAAAATCAGTCTCACCGTTAGCTTTTCTATTCACTACACTGAATTGAAAAGACTCAAAAAAAGTTATTCACTTCAGGATTTCAGCTATCACAGCTTGTATTTGTCAACTAATTTTCGTAGGATAGTTAAACATCCAGATTTTGCACATTTTGTAGTCACTCAATCTGTTTGCTTTTGTACTGAACTTGGATATGCAATTTTTTTTAGGGATTTGTATAGGATTATCTATAAATTAATAATTATTCACAAATCTACCTCAAGCAATCAGATTTCCTGAAAAAATTAATTTACAACAGAATATCACAAATTTATGCTTCAATACCGATTTCCTTAATTAACTCCAATCAACAAAAATCCCGTAATAACTGATATGAGAAAAAAAAATGAAGATCTTCTTATCTTAACCAACCGGATTAATCAAATCAAGAGATAATGAATCTGCTAAACAAAAGAAAAAAATATATTTTTTAGAGAGAGAAAATTTTTCATTATATATGTTTCTCTTTCTAAAACAGATTTAATATGATTTTTAATTATTGTTTTTATTTTTTATAGTAAAAATCATGAGTTTTGTTATATTGTGAATAAAAAATAATTAAAAATAAACATGTTTGAGCTCAAAATCAGTTATAAAAAAAAATCAAGTTGTTGGAAGTTGAAGACAATGTTCGCATTTTGTTCTTACATTTACAAATAGTTTGTAGTAAAATATTTATTTTAGATTTATTTTTGGTTCGATAAAACAAAAGAAAAAAAATAATTAAAACATAGACATCATCTTCAACCTCTAACAAACACGATTTTCTTTATAATATCATCAAGTAAAAAATATTTATATACAGTAAAATGTTTATTTTTATTTTATTTACTTTTATTTTAGGTTCACTAAAGTACAAAAAATAGTTTACAGAAAAATATTTATTTTAGTTTTATTTTCGATTTATTTTTGGCTTATGAAATTATCAATAAAACAAAAAAAATAAGAAAAATAATTATAGCGTAGGCAATCATTTTCAACCTCCAACAAATCCAATTTTTTTTATAAAAGCATCAAGTAAAAAATATTTATACACAGTAAAATATTTATTTTTATTTTATTTCCTTTTATTTTAGGTTTATCAGTTCAAAATTTTTAAAAATTAAGTACAGAAAACAGTTTGTAGAAAAATATTTATTTTAATTTTATTTTGAATTTATTTTTAATTTATGAAATCATTGATAAATAAAAAAAGAAGAAAAATAATTAGAATGCAGACACTATCTTCAATCTCTAAGATTTTTCTCTTTTCTCATGATTGATTTTTAGCTAAAAAATATTTATTTATTAATTATTTTTAATCTAAAATATATAAAAATTCATGATTTTTTATAATAAACAACAAAAACAACTATTATAACTTAAAAAACAAAAACAAAATGCAAACATCATCTTTGATCTTCAACAACACAGTTTTTTCTCTCTTCAAAACTGATTTTTAACTTAAATAATTGTTTTTAACATATTCAAAACTCATGATTTTTCATTCTAAACAATAAAACAAAACATCAAAAACACATCAAAATTTATTTAGGTATAGTGAGAGAGAGTTTGTTTTTATCTTCGTATTGTCTTTGTCTTTATCTTTATTTTTGTCACCTTTTTTTCTTTCTTTCTTGTTTTTTAGAAAAAAAATAAAGAAAGAACTAGATGGGAAACAATGAAAATTTTGAAGAGTAAAAGAGAGACAAAATTCAAAAATAAAACAATTAGAAAAAAAGAGAAGAAATAAAAAGAATAAAAGGGAAACGAAGAAAAAATAAATGTGTAAAAAAGGAAAACTCGATGATATTGTCTTTTTTATCAACATGGTGACTACAAAAGTCTTTCCCAAAAAAAAAAAAACAGAGATTGAGAGTGTACCTTCATGTTTTTTTTATAAGTCCGGCCTGAATGTGTACAGATCCGAATTTAAGGGTTTGATTTGAAAATGTGATTCCGCTGTTGGGTTCGATCTGGGAAGCCCAGCCTGGATCATAAATTATTAACTATTTTTATTCGTTTGAACCGAACTTGATAAACGTTTAGGCCCGCATATTCTATCCGGGTCGAGTTCGGATATGGCAAATGCTTAGGTGTAGTTCTGTCTGTCTGCGAGAATAACTGCGTAACGATAAACAATAGATAGTTTTAAAGATTAATTTGCTCTCAACTTTTTAAAAAAGTTTAACCAATGATAAAAATTAATTGTTTGATTTAATTAAAATAAATTTTTAATTTTTAATTTTTTTAACAGCAAATTGCAGATAAAAAGAAGATGCACATTAGGCGTTTATATATATATAATGATAGAATTAATTTCTTCATATGTTGTATATAAAAAAATTTAATAAAAATCTAATTACCTAATATAATAAAAAACTAAAAGTTTTACTATCCAAAATCAAATTTCTTCCAATCAATTTCTGAAAAATGAAATATTAGTTTTAAGATCTTATTAAAAGCTTTTTCTCTCTTTTTTTTTTTTTTAATATCTACGCTGTTTGTTTCATTACTTTTTTTTATAACATTCTTTTCCTGCTAAAACTTTAATTTTTCAAAGTTAATTTAAAAATTCAAAATTAAATAAAAAAGAAAGTCGATTTTTTTAAAAAGAACTATAACGTCATGGTGGAGATCTTCAGAGAGATGCGAGAAGACATTTTTTCAATGATGAAATTTTTTTTATGCCTTTTTTTTTTTTTTCATTCCCATCATCATTATCCTTTCTTTCCTCTTTCATGAGATTCAAACACACAGAGGCTGTGATTAGTTTTTTTTTTCTTTTTGAGAATTTCAAGAAAATTGTATAATGAGGAATGATTTAATTTTAAAGCAGGAAAATATTAGATTGTTTATTGTTTGTATTAAATATATCAAATATAAATAATTAATTTTATTTTTAATTAAATTTTTCAAAAAGTTAAATGAGTAAATTAGTTTTAAAATCTAAAAAGCCAAAAATTAAAAAAAAAAAAAAAAGGAAAAGAAATTCAAATACTTTTTGAGCAGATAGTTTAGGCCTGATTCCCGGAGCTGTCATATCATGCAGACACCGTTAATAATTCAGATTCAGGAAAGATAGAGAGGCCGTCAATTACTGTATTACCGCAAAATTTATTCTATTTATCACATATTGATCATCCATTTCCAAGCATAGCTTAGTGATTAAGTGTAATTTTTCATGAATAAAATAAAATTATATATTTATTATAAATAATATCTTATTATTTCTTTTTTTTGCTAATTTAAATTAAAGTTTTTCCAAAATTAAAATGAGCAACAAATAGTTAAGCCGAGCAAAGGGTTATCTGAAAGCTAATTATTAATAGGAAATACAATATTTTTATTAAGTCAAAATGCATATGAAATCTAATTATTAATAATTTGTTGTGGTCAAAATGCAAGTAAGACAACAATTTACAGTAAATAAATTAAATCTTATTATTATAGGTTGCACTTTTTAATTTGATTTAAAATTTAATTTAAACTTATTTAAAAAATTGATTTAAACATGATTCAATTTTAAAAATTGAAATAATCTAAATTTTTCACGTCAAATGTAATCTAACTATAGCTGTGAACTAATTTAAATTGATCTGATCTCAATTTTATCCTAATTAAATTAATTTATATTTAAATAATAATTTATATTTTAAAAAATTAAAATTCTAAATGATCTAATCTGGCTTGATTTGAAATTGACGAATAGCTTAAATTATGTTTACCCTTTAACTCAGTAACTTAATATAATCTATCTATAATTTTAAAAAAATCTATTCATATATATATTTAAAAAATAATTTAAAATTAATTCATCATAACCAATCTCACCTCGACTCATTATATAATTTTAAAAATAATTTATTTGTTTTTTTCTTTCTCCCTCATTGTATATGCAAAATTGCAAATGCAAGCAACGAACATCACATCCATATCAGTTTTTGTTTTTTAACTGATGTCGACGTAAAGTTTTATAATAATTTTTTGTAAAATTTTGATAATGAAGTTTAGGGATGCCAATCGTCTCCACGGGGATCCGTCCTCTGCAGAGTGGGAAATTTTTGCTTTTTTTTTTTTTTTTTATATAAAGTAGAGACGGAGATTATATTCTTTATTTCACGGTTCCTCATGAAAATCCCAAAATAAATTTTAACAGGATTCAAAAAAATTAAATATATTTTTTATAAATTTTTATATTTATTAAACATATATATAATTATATATTTAATAATTTATAATAGAAAATATTTTTATTTTATAATGTGATAAATTATATGTTTAAAAAAAAAGATTTCGTAAGGAATCCCACAGAAATGGAGATGAAAAAAAAAAAAAAAAATCTCAATCCGCAGCGTTACCATTCCAAGTGCAGTTGTGACTCTTACTGAAAATATGAGTAATAATGCTGATTATTAATATGATTTTGTTTATTTGAGGAACGGTTGTGTAATTAGTGGGTGGCGTCAAAGAAATTAAAGGAACCATCATTTCCGATGCAGTGACTTCCTGCTAATGTTGTCTTCTTCAGTCGCTTGCTTTTTGGCCATCCATATCAAGAACGGTACCTCCCTCGCCATCACATGGCTCCTTTTTTTTTTTGGGATGATTTAATTTAGGCTAATTATAACTATCTATATATAAATTAAATCAATTTTTATTTTAATCATATTACTTTTAAAATTAATAATTTTCATTTTATTTGAATTGATTCATTTGACAACTTGTTTTGTGGAACCCTAGCTGTACTTGATTTCTAATAGTAATAGGTCATCCTACTCAGGATCACATTTTTCATTATTGTAATTTCTCTAAATTTATATATTAAAATCATGATTTTTTACAAATTTATTTATGAATTTACAAACTTTCCTTTGTTATTAGTTTAATATTGTTAGATTATGACTTCAATTTACAATTGAATAATAAAAGATATTTTTTTTTAATTTATGTAGATGAAATATTCCTCAAGTCAATAAAGGATTATTTTTTAGGCTTCATTTATTTTACAGAAAATAAATTGTTTGAATAAAGTATTTTTCAAAGAAATATTATTATTATTTTTAATTTATAAGATTATAATAAATTTTAAAATATAAATATTTTATAATTATATTATTTATTATTTATTATAAGAAAAATATATCAAAAAGAAAAATTTTTATAGCTCTCACATATCTTTAGTGATCATTGACAGATGATAATAACCGGTAATGGTGTCAATAGTCAATGATGATTAAAAATAATATATATAATTTATTTTTTATTTAAATGAGTTTGTTAAAATTTAAAAAATAGCTTTCTATTTTTAAAATTAAAAATTATTTTTTTGAAAAATAACTTAGTTTCTTCTTTAACTATGAAAATATTTTTCAATAACCGATTTTCATGGATGCACTAAACATAAAAAATTACAAAAAATATTTTATGCAAAACAAACAGAGCCTTACTAACGTAGGATTATTATTTCAAAATGATTTTTAATTGAATTTAAATTTTTACTAAATTAAGATTGAAGAAATTAATCCTATAAATAGGAACATTATAAATATAAGATACTTGAGCCATAGAATGAAGAACTCTTATCCATGATTATGAGAATTTTGCCCATCGTGATTAGATGATTGTTGAAATTAGTTTAATTATATTGATTTAAAAAATTAATAAAGAAAATAAACTGTTATAGTTACTATAAGCAGTGTTAGTTGTATATGTAATTGTATTGAGTGAAATTTTTTAGATATAATGAATTAATAAGTTTGTGAGTTATTTTGAACTTATTGATATATTTGATGATATTAATTATAATTAAAGATGATTTTTATTAACGTAGTCTTATTAAGAGAATCAATTATATAAATTATTATTATTATTATTATTATTAAATAAGGGATGAGCTAAAAACTCATGCATATAGGACGAGTCAATGCGACTTTTTAGCTAAGGGTCCAACATTAGACCACTAGTTGAATAGTTTAGATGCGAGCCTTTCATAAAGGCGAAACTAATTCATTTTAGTGAAGGTAGTATCATATATCCTCTTCCCAATCTGAATTTGCTTACTTCTCAGAAAAGCTTGCAAAAGAAAAATAACTAAGTTATCATAAAGTATATCTTAAATTGGCCAAGTTGAGGAATAAAGAAAAAAAATAATCGAGCTCTTTTCTTTTAAACTTGGAAAAGAATATTTAGATAATTATGGTAAGCTTTAGAATTAAATAAATTCATATTGTTGCAAAAATAAAGAAAATTCCGAGAAAACCGTAAGACCGAAGCAAAGCATACGTAGACAATAAAAAGAAGCTTAGAAATCCCACAAACAAGGCTTTAAACTCGTGGCGCCCTTACTTTTTAGGAAAAATAATCTGTCCTTCAGTTTAAAAGAAAAAAGCAGAAGAGATTGGAAGAGAAAAGGATGCTCTCAACCGAAAGCCTATTGCTGCATTGCATGTGCCTCTTTCACTTTGGTTTTCACAAAATTGTGACTAAAGTTGATGTATTGACCAAATAAAGACAACCATGTAATCTAATGCCACAATAATAACAACAACAACTTGGCAGAGTCTAAAAAAACTGATATTTTAAGTAAATCCCATTTAATGGTGTAACACATTTTTATATTCAACAAAAAAAATATAGACTAATTTTTCAAATTAGTTTGAAGCCAACACATATTTGTGAAAAGGTCACACTTTAATAAAATTTAAACCTCACTCACAAAACCAACATATTTTTACCACTCACAATACATATTTGTCCATCACAAACATTGAATTATGTTATGTGGATACATGAAGATTTGGTTCCATCTTGAAAATTTAATCAAATTCCGGATATATGAAAATTATTACTTTGAAATTAGTGATAATATTAAAATTGGTTTTATATTTTTAAAATAACCTTGAAAATTTTAGTTTTGATGGATTCATAATGCATTTTTCTCAAACCTTTCTTTTAAATGAATTTAATTGTCAATTCTATATTTTTTAGGCACGCTGACGTAATTTTCATTCTTCATTTTATTTTTTTGGTATATATATATTGAGTATTTTCATATAATTTATGCATTAATTGATTATCATATTTCTCTCTAAGTCATTTTAATGATATAGTTCTATATTGATCTAATACATTTAGACAAATTAATTTTTAGACTTTTATATATACACACACCCACACTTTATTGAAAAAACTCTTTTTGTGTTAATAAATTAATTGTTCTCTTAATCCTTTTTCGGGTTATTCAATTTTTCTTTATCAGTTATTTCATTTTGATATAAGTTTTTTGGCGATACATCTTGATTATAGCTTGACAATTTTTATTTTTTTTATGTATTTCTTTTCTGAATTGATATTGAAACATCCTTATTATTAATGTAAAGCCACTAAATTGCAGGATTATCTTCTCATCCTTTCTCTAAATTATTTTTTTAAGGTTATTTATATGTCATATTATCTCTTTCTATTCATTGATCGATCTGATTTAAAAAATATTTTAAATAACTAAATAAAATTTAATTATGATCTTAAAATAAATTTGAAACTATGGCAAATATTAAAATATGATGACAACTTCATTTCATGAATCTTGGATTCTGCTTAACTAATTGTTAAATAATGAATCATGATCTTATTTAATGATACGATTTTCCTCAAATATAGACCATAGTTACAAATATAATAATTATAAAATTCGTTTAATTGCTATAAAACATGCATGTGCAGATATAATTTAACTTATTGAATGCATTTTTTATATTAGTAAAGACTCAGTTTTAAATTCCCTTTTCAAGCTCAAAAAAGATGTAAAAAAATAGAAAATTAAATTAATATAATTTATTATTTTAAAACAAACAGCTTTTATTTTCAAAAGGATAGACGAGTTGACAGGAGTTGCATGAAAGCATGCATTTATAAAGTACCGGAGAGGAGGGGATGTAGCCATAGACCCCTCCCCTAAACGGTGCGAAAGGTCACTGTCTTTTGTTGCAAGATGAATGAGTAGAAGCTATCAGCCTAACTCACAGTATATCAACAGTGCACACAATCATTATATTATTAAGATGTCATAATTAATATAATTTTTTAAATATTTATATAATAATTTTATTAAAATATATAATTTTTTTATAAAATAATTTTTATTTTTAATAAAATTATTATAAATAATTAATAAATTATATGCATAATTTAAATTTTTATATAATGATATATATCATATATATCACTGTGAAATCCATTTTGTGTTATATATTTAGACACTGATCAGTATAATGTCCTGTGACTTTTACAATATTATTAATTTCTTCAGTTTTTATAATAATTTTATTCAATTTTTATCTAATTTGATAATCCCATCAAAGTATTAATGCTAATATTATTTTATTATATTTAGAATTATTTTACTTACTATTAAATTAATGTATCGTTTTTATTCATATTTTATATTTTGTTACTTCATTTTCTATAACCAGATTAAAAAAAAAAAAATCTTTCCAAATACATCGCAAGAAGTGATATTGTTGTTTATGTCAATCGGAATGACATTTATACTTTCCCTGCATATTTTAAGCCTAATACATAAATTTTTTCTATAGATTATAGAAAAATTTAGGAAAAAGGCTAATTTAGGTCTTGAATTTTTTAAAAAATTAATAAAGGCTAAAGTTTTTTGGATAATGATAGTCTCATATATCTGAACACTTCGTGACCGAACATATGTCTGATAAACGGGTAGTTTCTTCGATGAATGAATATATGAATATTGAACGATGGTATCATCCAGATAATCAATTTCATTAATAACAATCAACGAAACAGACAAGATGCACAAAAGATCAATGATGTATTTATTTATTTAATTTTTAGAGATCATGCAATCAAATAAACAATCAGTTTCTTCAAATTTCAGTGTCAGTTAGGCTGCATTTAGGGGTGAACATGGAGAACAAATATTTACGAATTGGACCAAGAAATAGGATTGGTTTGGTGTCAAAACCAAAATATTTGATTTTTTTCAAAATCTCTAAATTGAATTGAATAAGAAATAAGTAAATGAGATAATTTCGGAGATTTTATGATATCCAAACAAAAAATTAAACCAAATTGTTTCATAATGAAATCAAATTGTCTTATACTGAAACCGAATTGTAGAACTGATATCTAAACCGAGTGTGTGTGTATATATATATTAGTTTTACCAATTAACTCTCTCAATTAGTATATGTTACTAATAATTAGACTGTTTATTAATTATTAATTAGTAATAAATATTAACAAAATTTTAGTTTAACATTTAATGTGCAAGTTATTGGTTACAATTTATTAAATAATTATTTATTTTAGTATTGAATGATTAAAAGCGAAAAGGTAAAATTTATTTATTTTAGTTTATAAAAATGTAAAGTGTAATTTTTAATAAATTAAAATAACTGAATACTCGAATTGGTATCAAACCGAACTATTCTAAAAGAATCAAACAATTGAACTGAATCGTTCTGAATTTATAAGAAATCAAACCAAATTGAACCAAAAATTCAAAACGGTACCTATTGTCCATTTTTAAAATTCTTGAAATTTCAATCCGATTCCAGAAATTTTTAAATTCCAAATTGGACGAAACCATATTCGCCCCTAACTGCACCCAACGATAATCATACAAATATAAAAGATTATTTTAGCACAAAAGAAATGTATGAATTACTTTCATTATTTCTTATTTTTTTCTAATTCCTGAAACTCAATTTGTTATTACTGACTTAAGCATTGAAATAGCTGTCATACAAATTTCAATCCAAAGATTTCTATTTTTAAAATTTTTGAAATTTCAGTGTGATTTCGGAGATTTTCAAATCTCCAAATTGAACCTAACCATACTCACCTCTAACTGCATCCAACAACTATCATGTAAATATAAAAGATTATTTTAGCACACAAGAAATGTACGAAATTACTTTCATTATCTCTTATATTTTTCTAATTCTAAAAACTCAATTCATTATCACTAACTTAATTATAAAAACAGTTGTACACATCTCAGTCTCTATTTAGCTCATTTATGTCCTTTTGTAAAGTTGGTTCATTATGTGTTCAAGATCAAGGGCATCAATAAGCTTTTAATATCTTATTTGATTATTTTAAATATTATTGTGTGATTATAAAAGTCAAATAAAATGAATATAAAATTTAAGATGATAAAAATATAAAAAATATATAACATTTGATCAAATTTTATATTAAATTTATAAAAAAATTAATCAAATAAGATTTTGGATGTGACAGTATTAATCACAACAGTAGCATGACCTAATATTGTTGAAAAAAAATATACACTCGATTGAATCATCGAATTCCATTTACTGTTTGAGATGCTCATATCCATTAGATAAAAAGCATGAGTAGCATTCCAAATAGAAGGTGCCAAATAGATGTATCCGTACAATTCC
This sequence comes from Omphalea diandra, assembly GCA_949677035.1. Taxonomy (NCBI): domain Eukaryota; kingdom Viridiplantae; phylum Streptophyta; class Magnoliopsida; order Malpighiales; family Euphorbiaceae; genus Omphalea; species Omphalea diandra. The sequence goes on along the minus strand of CATIWR010635694.1, from coordinate 15,268 downwards.
ATCCAGAAAGTGCCAAAGTGCATCAGTCATGGGGCACACAAAGGGCAAAAGGTGAAAAATTATCGTTCATGCATCTCAGGCAAACACCCACCACAATCAATAGTTGCACTTTAATTCATCAGAAATGCAATTGATTACTTGTAAGAAATGTAAGTGTTAAAATCATTTATTTTTGAAATCGGGGAGAGAAGTAATATTTCTAAAATTGAGTGGGAAACTAAATTGGTTAATTAATCGTTTTTTATTTAGTCAATTTGATTAATTTAATTTATTGAATTATTTTTAAAAAATTAAAAAGATATTTGTAGGTAATATTTAAAAATATTTTAAACATATATATAATATGAAAATATAATAGACATATATTTCTATTTAAACTTTGATTAAAATAATATAATTTTAAAAAATTATATTTTTTATAAAAAATGTAATTTTATATTAAACTAATTTGATTAAATTTTTTATTTTAACCATTTTTTAGTGAGCTAGTTTTTAACCATTGATTAAATTAAATTATTGATTAATTACTAATTTTATTGATTCAATCAACCAATTCGATAGGATTATGAAAATTTTGATAAGAAGTATCACATATTATTCTAGCATTCACATCCGGTAAATTCATATTTCAGTCTTTTGATAAATCATTTATTTTAGACAACAAGATTTACAAATAAAAAAATCCCTTTTACAAAAAAATTGTGAAACATCATAACTATTTTATTGCTATTATTATTATTATATCTCTTAATTTTGGTACAAATGATTTAATTTCCAACAAATTGAGGATATCAGCTTCGTATGGTATGTGAAAATTGACTTTATCAATATATATATATATATATAAGGACTAATATCACGTTTAGAATTTTTCTATAATTCAATATTGATTTATTATGTTTTTATTATTTTTCATTAGTTTACTTATTTTCCCACCCCTTCTTTTTGCTCTCCTTCACTCCTTGAAAAAACGTCTGAGACTGAATATGTGGGATGCATTTGAACACTTTGAAGGAACTCATCATGCTGCTTCTATGGCAGCTACAATTTGTATTTCTCGGCTCTTTTTTCATTGAATTATAATTTTGCACCAAGAAGAAAAAACATGCTATTGAACGAACTGCAGTGTGAATTTCCAAAAGATGCAGAACCCTATAAATCTCATGACATATGATTGAACCCCAACTCATTATCAGCATAAAACAGACCCACAAATCCAAAATTAAGCAAACTTAGCACGCCCTCCCATCATCATCACCACCACAAAAACAGAGAATAAGTGCAAGAATAAAGATAGAGAGATGAGAGTTGGTGAGGAGGAGGAGAAGTGGTGGAGTTGATGATGACTGAAAACAATAACGATGATGAGACAAGGAGGGTTTGCTTCAAGATGTCAAGACTGTGGAAACCAAGCAAAGAAAGACTGTGCATACATGAGGTGCAGAACTTGTTGTAAAAGCAAAAGATTTCAGTGCCAAACACACGTTAAAAGCACCTGGATTCCTGCTTACAGACGCCGCCAGAGGCCTCAAAACCTTCTTCCTATTACTACTGCTGCTATTCAACAACAGCAACCTCAACAACTCAACCCTAAAAGACTAAGAGAAAATCCCTTAACTTCAGGTAACACCTTTTCAAATCTCATTCCTTTTAGATCGATCCATACTTGCATATCTTTTTTCTTGATATGAATAACACGGTCATGAGTATATAGTAACCCTAGCCAAGCAATCTGCTTTCTTTTCCTTTGCTTTTTCTTTTCCTTTGTCTTTTCTGTTGTAGATTTCAAGTACTGTGAACTGTTGAAGGGTGTAAGTCTGACAAGAAACACGGACCTTTGCTTATTTTCCTTGTTGAAGTTAAATCTTTTGTTCTATAAAATCTTTTGCTTTATAACTGTATCAATTTATATTATAGGTCTAGAAGAAGGGAATTTTCCTGCTGAAGTGAACTCCACAGCTACATTTCGTTGCTTGAGAGTGAGTTCCATTGATGATGAAGATGACCAATATGCATATCAGACAAGTGTGAGTATAGGAGGCCATGTTTTCAAGGGAATTCTTTATGACCAAGGCCCTTATCAAGGCAGCTCCTACAGTCAGCAACAGCTGTTCCGTCTGCAACAGCCTAATACTAGTAAGAATCATTTAACACATGCTGCCGGTGGTGCCCTAACCACTACTACTAGGACTACTTTAGCAGCGGCTTCAACTTCTTCTTCAGTTGCTGCAGATTCTTCGTCACTTGCTCCTTCATATCCATTTGCCGTTAATGCTTTCATGTCCGGTACGCAAATTTTCCTGCACCCCAAATCTTAATTAGGGCTTGAAAAGATTTATATAAACTGCTTAATAAAACCCATCTCCTCTTCATCACCATTGCTATTACTTGCTGTTGGCTATTGAACTATGGAAATCAATAAACTAAGGAGTTCGTGTTAATCATTTTAATTGTTTAAATGTTAATTGTAAACTTATATAATCTAATAATATTGCTCAATTATATGGTAATCTTGTGTTTTATATTTAATTAATTAAATGTGGGCAATTATCGTGTGCTATTGCAGGAGTTTCCGCTTGTCTTATTATAGACATATATTTCTTTATTAATTTTTTCTGCTTTCTGGGTTCTGCTTTTCTAATGTTTCACATTGATCCCTTTGTTGTTTATAAACTTCGAAGCTGCTTTTTGCCTGTTTATACGTTTCTTTGTCGCCTTGAAACCAGCCTACATATTCATGCATATGTATGTAATTATGGACAAACTAGCTAGCTACCAAGATTTAAAGATAATTATCTTCACATATGTTTATTACTAATTGTTTCTATCACCAATGCATGGGGCATCAGACCCCAAAAATTCATGCACAGACAACTAACCCCACATGGAACAACTGCAGAAAGAGGGAAATTATGTTCACTGCATGTTTAAAAGTTTCTAATAAGTTCATTAATTAGTGCATCACTTTTCTATATTAATGAATATGATATATCTTTACTTGTTGATTTCATTAGATGTACATGCATGTCATACATTTGATAGTAATATGCACTACTTTATACAAGTATTGTAAAAAGCTTGGGGAATCACCCTAGAGCTATAAAGCAGAAGCTAAACCCTTTAGATTAGATACTTTAAGTTTTAAACCTAAAAAAAAAGATTAGGTGAGGGCATCTTTGTGACATTTTAGAGATAATCACTTTGTTTAATTACAAAAGCACTACTTAAGCTCCTCATGCCTTAGAACCCTTTTCATCTTATGCTAAAGAGAGTAGACCAACTATACATATAGTAAAAGATTGATACCCATCAATAACACAACCCACTCCGATATATTTAGTGTTTACATAAATGCTCGGTAATAGTACTGTCCAATGCATCAGGAATCAGCCTCTTAATTAAATAAGTAATCATATATAGGTAGTGGATTCTCACTCATAATATATGGTTTTCCTAAAATAGTTATAGGAAAAGAAAATTCCTGTAATGTGTAATTAAAGAAATAACTTATCATGGAAGATATCCTGCAATTTGGACGGAAGGAAAAATAATTCAACCTAATGTGATTTGAGTGTTTCCTTTTGCATGTGTGAAAATGCATGTGCATTTGATTGGGTCATGCCTCTGCATGATGATAAAGAATGATCGTATAGTGAATATAGGACCTTGTTTTTGAAACCACAACATATATTACTTTCTCTTGGACAATGACCATGTGGCACACAGTGATCAAAACAAATTATAACCCATATAAAAGAAGGCTAACGATAGTCATAGCTGCACTAGCATTCAATAGTGTGGAGAATAATAAATTTGTTATTTATTACTGAAGGTAATTTGCCTATTTATACATAAGAGTATATGTGATGTGATAAATACAAAGTAAATGGGACAAAAGATAAATACAAATAAATATGAAGTAAATGGGGTAAGAGAAATACAAAATAAATGGGATAAGGGATAAATATAAATAAATACAAAGTAAATGAGATAAGAGATAAATAAAAAGTAAATGGGATAAATACAAAGTAAAACAAATAGATATCCATGACACCCCCCTTCAATCCAATGGCGGGCGAGGGATCAAGCGAAACTTGTTGTGCAAAAATAGAAACCGAGCAGTAGACAGAGGCTTAGTGAGTATGTCAGCAACTTGGTCTTTAGTGGCAATGAATCGGATTCGAAGTTGACCCACTGCAACACTTTCAACCACAAAATGGTAGTCAAGCTCAATGTGTTTCGTTCGAGCATGAAACACAGGATTGGTGGTAAGATAAATGGCGCTTATATTGTCACACCAAAGGGTAGGTGGTGTAGAAGAGGAAAGCCCCAACTCTTGAAGCAAAGATTCTATCTAAATCACCTCTGCAGTGCCATTAGTCAAGGACTTGTATTTGCTTTCAGTTGAAGAACGGACAACTGTGGGTTGTTTAAGTTAGAACCAAGATACATAGCAAAACCATTAGTTGATCAATGATCATCATTACATCCACCCCAGTCACTATCAATAAAACATTGAATAAAGCAAGGGGAGTCTTGTGAAAAGAACAAACCATAGGAGATTATGTCCAACAAATAGTGCAGGACACGCTTTAATGCTTTCCAATGCACATCAGTGGGGCAATGCATGTATTAACATAATTTGTTCACAGTAAATGCAATGTCTGGACGACTTAATGTGGCATATTGGAGGGCACCAATAGTTTGACGATATTGGGTACCATCTTCAAGTGGTGAGTCGGCATCTTTAGTAAGAGGTGGAGTTATGCCAATTGGCATGGCATATCCCCTTAGCATTAGACATACCCATGCACAAAAGAAGATCTTGCAAGTATTTTTGTTGATTGATAATCAAACCAGATAATGTGCAAACAACCTCCATGCTAAGAAAATAGGATAAATGACCTAAGTCTTTAACAGGAAATTCAGATTGTAAGGATTGAATCACGGACTAAATTGTTGTGTGACTAAAATATCATCAACATACATAAGAATAAAGACTTTAGTGGTGTCAGTGAGATAAATAAGTAAGGAGGTATCCGCTTTAGATGATTTAAAACCAAGTGTCAAGAGAAAATGGCGCAATCTGTCAAACCAAGCCCTTTGAGCTTGTTTGAGGCTGTAAAGAGAGCGTTGAAGCTTGAAAATATAGTCAGGATAATTGGCATCAACAAAGCCTTGAGGTTGCTCCATGTATATGTCAACATCTAAGAACTCGTGTAAAAAGGCATTAGAGATATCAAGTTGGCGAAAAGGCCATTTTTGTGTTGTAGCATAGGCTAGGATTATTCGAATAGTAATTGTTTTGACCACCAGACTAAAAGTTTCTTGAAAATCCACTCCTGACTGCTAGTGGTAGCCTTTGGCCACAAGGCGAGCCTTATAGTGATCAACATTGTTGTCGGTTTCTTTTAATCCTATAGACCCATTTGTTTCCAACTATATTAACATTAGAAGATTTAGGTACTAAAGCCCAGGTGAGGGTGGTGAGCAAAGCATTTATTTCGACTTGCATTACTTGTTGCCATGATTTGTATGGTTTGGCTTCAGTAAAGGTCAAAGGTTCTCTATTGAGATAATCTAGTTTAGGCTTGAAAGAGGATACAAGGTGAGAGAGATGAGCTTGCCTTTTGGCCATGGTAGCGGGACGTAGGTGCATTGGGTGGAGACGTTGGGGAGAGGGAGAGGAGGTAGGTAAAAAAGTCTTGAGCTTGCCTTTTGGCCATGGTAGGGGGACATAGGTGCATTGGGTGGAGACGTTGAGGAGAGGGAGAGGAGGTAGGTAAGGAAGTCTTGTGCAACACTGATTCAGGTGGTGGAGAATAATTGGTAAGGTCGACTACAAGGTTAAGAGCATGAATGGGTGAGGATAGAGGTTGAATGGGAAAATATGAGGATGAAGGAGAATGAGAAGGAGATGAGGATGAAAAAGGGATAAAAGCAAGAGTATTTCAATTATGGTTAGATTGAGATAGAGACAAAGAGGACTGAGATGATGGAGAAGAATTTGAATTGTGATTAGGATTAGGATTAAGATGAGAATGAGGGAAAGATGGATTTGATGACAATGATCTTGAAGTTGGATTAAAATTAAGAGAAGTGGTCGAAAGATTAGGATAAAGATTAAGATTAGGATAAGAAGTGGTACTTGATAAAGATGAGCAAAGTGATAGCCACGATAAGAGAGAGGGAGGTGACACATGTGCATTTGTAACCAAAGAAGTTTTTTTTTAAATAAACATTATTTTTCCTTAAATTGAGCATGTTTAGCAATATGCACTCTTCTACTATCTATATCCAAGCAAAGGTGTCCAAAATGATTAGGTAAGAGGCCTAAGTAGACACATGGCTTACTTCTAAGTGCAAACTTTTGAGAATTATATGGCCTAACATATGGAAAATAGTGCATCCAAAAACTTGTAAATGTCGAAAATCAAAAGGTTTTAAAAAAAATTTATGAAATAGACTTGAATCATTTATAATTTTGGTGGGCAAAAGATTAATTGTAAAAATTGCAGTGTAAAAAGCATATGACCAACATTTTAATGGAACATCACTATGAGCAAGTAAGGATAGACCAATGTCAACTATATGTCTTATTTTTCTTTTGGCCACCCCATTTTGCTCATGAGTATGTGGGCAAGCTAGACGATGAATTATACCTTTTTGAGCAAAATAGGGATGTAATTTTTTATATTCTCCCCCAAAATCAGATTGAAAAGATTTTATAGAACAATTAAATTGTTTTTCGATAAGACTTTGAAAATTAATAAAAGAATTAAAAATATCACTTTTATTTTTAAGAAAATAAACCCAGCTAAACTGGGTAAAATCATCAATGAAAATAAGAAAATATTTGAAAACTAAACTAGACACAGTGAGGGATGGTCCCCATACATTGGAATGGACAAGTTCTAAAGGCCTAGTGTTGCAATGTAGGACAAGAGCAAGAGGAGCACGTGTGAGTTTCCCAATGCAGCAGGTGGTGCATTTGGACTTAGCGAGGTGGTGACCATTTCCAATTTATTCTCCCTAATTACTTTGTACATTATTTTGGAATGAGTGTGACCAAGTTTATTATGCAGTCATCAAAAGATAAAAGAATGGCGACATGTGCCTCCGTCTTCCCTCCAATTGGCAGTAAGTATAAGTCATCTTTATTCAGGCCTTTGAAGAGGATTGCCTTGGTTACTTAACCCTTAATAAAAAAAAGAGAAGCCAAAATTTAAAGAACCAATTATTATCAAAACAAAATTTATGTACTAAAATTAATTTTTGAGATGAGGAAGGAACATGTAAAATATTAGATAAAGAAAAAGAAGAAGTAGGTGAAGAGACTAGACCATTACCGACATGGACAATATCCTATCCTTGACCATTTCCAACCTGAAGTTGTTCATGAACAATGTAGTTATGGGGTAGGTGAAAAGAAGTAAGGTCAGGAGTAACATGATAATTAGCAATAGAGTCAACTATCTAAGGAATATGTTGTTGGGTTGGTGTAGGAGGGCGCGTAAGAAAGCCTTGTTGTGGGATATGGGCAACATTAGCTTGTGGACATTGGTGTGACGCGGTTCATAGCGACGGCGACACCAGTCAGCAGTGTAGTTTCGGAGATTACATATTTGGCATGGGCCTCTTTTGCGATTTGGTGGGCGATAAGGATTGGGTTTGTCAGAGGGTGTAGGTGAAGAGTTGGGAGAGGATGTCGTTTGGCGGGTAGTAATGTTGGCAACAGGAAGGTTATTCATGCTTTTAAGGAGAATTTCATGGGCCAATAGGTGACTATGAAGCTTATTAAAAGAAACCGGATCAGGTCGGAGATTTAAAGCAGTTATAATATTGTGATACTCACTACGAATATTACGATACATCATAGCATTAAACTCAGAAGCAAATAAAGTAAGTCTGACAATAGCTAATTCATCAGCAAGCGATTTGGCACGTTGAAGATACTGAGACACGGACAAATCATTTTCTTGAATTTTTGCAACTCAATGTGGAGTTAAAGCTGGCGGTTCTGAGAGATGGCGCCAAAGGTACTAGCAAGTGCAAACCAAACCTCCTGATATAGGGATAGATCTCCTCTGATAGAGAAAAAAACAACCAACAAAGAAGCATTTGGTCCTTCTGAAACCACTGCTACTATGCAAGATTAGCAATTGTTTCAAAAGAGTTTTCGGGATTGCCTATGGTGGGGGCAGGTTTAGGAGTTGTTCCATCAACGAATTTGATCAGGTTTTGATAGTTAAGTAAGGGAAGAAATTGAGTTTTCTAAGCAAGATAATTCTTGTTTGTAAGTTTGATAGAGAAGGTATGAAAGGTGGTAGTGGGCGAATTGAAAGTAGAAGAAGAAGTCATGTTAAGGTTCTGATACCATATAGAGAATAATAAATTTGTTATTTATTATTGAAGGCAATTTGCCTATTTATACATAAGAGTACATGTGATGTGATAAATACAAAGTAGGTGGGATAAAAGATAAGTAAATGAGATAAGAGATAAATATAAATTAAATGAGATAAGAGATAAATATAAATTAAATGAGATAATAGATAAATACAAATAAATACAGAGTAAATGAGATAAATATAAAGTAAAACAAATAAACATATGTAACAGTAACATGTTAGGGTATGTTTGACACTTTTTTTAAGTAATGTAAAAATTTTTATTCAGTGTTTTTTTTTTGTATTTTTTTAATTTTTATATTTATTTGATTTATTTTTTTGTATTTATGAAAAAAATTTTAGATAGTCAAATGTAATTTTAGTAATAACAGGGGCTACACTAAATCTTATTTGACTTCAATTCTTCAACTACAGAATTTTTTCTTCTAGTTTTCGTATCTATACAATTAAATTCTATATATATAGTCAAATTCAACTCTAATAATAATAATAATATTTATATTAGAATGTATTTTACTTTAATTTTTAAATATATAATTTTTCATTGTTTTTTATTTTTATAATATTTTCATTCACTTCATATCTATCTAATAAAAACTTTGTATCTAAACAAGAAAAAATAAAATTTAAGAGCTACATTATTATTCAGATAGCTCCAAAACTATATTGTTCATAAAAAAATTTATTTATGTAATTTATCATTAGTGGAATGTGTATACACCAAATGAAAGTAAGAATTTTCAAGGATTGGAGATGCAAAATGTCATTGACTCTATCAGTTGAAAAGTATTCAGAAAAATGTTTAAGCTCTATAAACATAAAAAATATTAAATCATATCCTTAATAAAAATTATAAATAGATCATAAATGATAATTTATAATATAAATAACTAAAAAAATATGAAAAAATGATATGAGATCTTTAAAAAGTATATCGTATGAGAAACTTTTTAAAAAGAATGCCATATTCTCAAATCAATTAGCTTGATTTTAAGTAATTAATTAATCAGCTCTATTTAAAGTAATTAATTAGCTTCTCTTGTTTAATCGGTTACTAATTTCCCATACAAGCCACACTATTGGCTTATATCAATTGAAAACTATTCGGAAAAGCTCAAGCATCTGCATAAATTAAGCTTGTATTTCCTGACATTTGTATTGATTATTAAATTTAAGCTTTAAATTATTATTACCGGAGGATCATATTCAAGTGTCAACATAACGATCATATATTCTAAAGTTTTTATTTTGTCCATGTTGATCTCAATGTCATAAATTTGTAATAAAGACGTATTCTTTTGATGCTTAAGGTACAATAGGTGCAACCTTTATGAAGAACATTGATCTATACAAGCACTAACGAAATTACCAAGATTATTTTTTCAAATAAAAATTATATACTTTTCTCTGCTTCATTTTAGTCTTTTACACATAATTTAAGAAAATATAATTAATATCATGCAAACTTATTTTTTTATTCTATCTTTGGTTGTGAATTGAATTTTGTATTTATCTCTTTATTTGTCATAAAAATATAAAATTGCAATTAATTTAATATTTTCACATGATATTAATGAAGGATAAATGATGTTAATGACCATTGTATTATTATTGTTTTGTGAATGTGAGCCATGCAGTTTAGAACAAAGTATTCAATTATTCCTTTCTATTGTATGTTTGCTATTAATTCAAGCATTATTCTTTTTCCTTTTCGCGCGAGCGTGCGTGCGTGTGTATATATATATATATAATTGAATTCTACAATAACGTTCCACATAATGTCGATAAATAACATGATCTAAACTAATGGTGAATTATAATTTTCATTTAGTTCAACGGTATCTAGTCCTATTAAATCCAATGATATATAATAATTTTTATCTAATCTAATGATGAATTTTTAACTATGACATTGTAGTGTGAACGACACTATAGTGCTCACTATATATATATATATATATATATATATCAATGTGTACTACTAGCTACTATTACTTGTACATGCATTAAACAAACTGATGAAGTGCCAAATTCTATCAGATTGTTTAATGGTTAATTAGGCTGAATTTGGATTCAAAATCAGATCTAATACGTATTGATCATTTGAATTATGATCAATAGTGATGGAATACATTTGTAATCCTCTTATAGATTAGCTAAGCCTTCGCTTGGTATAATTTTTTTATGCCATTTGCTATTGAATTTTACAATAGCACAGAAGGCAAAAGAATTGATGTTTATCACCATTGAAGCCTCTCTACAAGTCTGAAGCTTTAGATTGCAGTTCCCAGAAAGATTATAAGATGCCAGGCCCAGCATGCATTTTAGTTCTCTCATCAGTCATCATAAGGATTTCATATTCTTAGTGATGATCATTTTGACTCAAGGATTAGGCAACTTTGCTTAGCCAATATTTGCATTAAAAACTAATAATCATCTGCTTATCTATGCATATTTTGCATTATCAGCAGGAAATCTTCTCGACAGAGAACATATCAAGCATTTAATATTTATTTTATTATACCAATAATTAGTTGCAAATATATTATAGACCCAATATTTATTTAAATTCAAATTTCTGTGTTAGTGCAATTTTAGCTCAAATTTTAAAATTGTTAAAATAAGTCAAAATAATTAAATTGAATGCAATGTTAACTAGTTTATATATTTATGGTATATTTTCTTGTGAAATTTGTGTAAAAAATAGTGAAATTTGGTTAGAACATTTTTTATGTTTATGTAATTTATAATCATGACCTATAAGATATTATTAATTTGATCAAAATATGAGTTGGCTAACATTACAATTAATTTCATAATCATGGATTATTATTGTAATTTTTAAAGTTTTAGTTAGAATCGAACTAACACATAAAAATTTGAATTTAAATTAGCATTATTTTTGTATTATACATACACACATATATATATATATATATATGAAAAAAAATCTAGTAATTCTTTCTTTACGAAGAATACAGTTCTTTTGATATGGGGGGAAAGCTTGTGGGAAGAATATGAGAGAGACACCAAGCCTCTGTGCTGTGCTCTTTTTAATGCTTTTATTCTTTGCCATCACGTAGATAACTCATAAGCAGCTGTTAGCTAGTCATCAAATATACTCCTCCATGTGTTGCTCAGTTGCTAAATTTATTGAGATACTTGCCCATGTGTTGCTCAGTTGCTAAATTTATTGAGATACTTGTCCATGTTATATTTATATATCATTTATTGAGTGTGCAAAGTTTTTTCTTTAGAATTTATTGCATGAAAAAAATAATTTATTTGCGAATGTTTTGAGAAAATTGTTTTTTTAGTGTTTTAGAATATATTTAAAATATTAATTTTTAAATTTATAAAATTATAAAAGACTTGGATCATAAAAAACTTTATATTTATATTAATTATTATTCAATGTGAGAAAACATATTATGCAAAATTCGAAAAAAAAAATACATGGATTCCATCTAGTATTAGTGATGATGAGTGATAATTAGCTTTTCAATTGATATGTATTTATATAATTCTTTTCTTAAAAATATTTTTTCCTTTAAAAAAGAAAATCATTTTTATAAATAATTTAATTTTTTATTAAAAAAATTTTTATTAATCAAATTTTTTACACACATCAAACAACAATATATATATATATATATAAAACAAAATATATTTTCATTCTATGAGCGTTAGCTTCTCTCTTTTCTCTGTGCTAGGCATCTCTTTTATTCGAGTCAATGTTTATAACAGGTACAATTTGATCCTAAAAAGTGAGTTAAGTGTTATAAATGAGAATGGAATGATCAGGCGCATTTTGAAATTATCTCACTATTATCATTAGTTTAAGAATTGTGTAAGATTTAATAATACAATTTCCAACACCTATAAAATAATCATAGAAAAAAATACATAACTTATGGAGATTACCTGTGAATTTCGAAAAAAATTTCGGTCGATTTAGAAAATAGAAATCAATTCTCAATCAATTAAATGTTCATTATAAAATTTTGCACTTTGAAACTTTATGATTTATAGGTATTTCATAGACTAAGAATGCAATGTAAATGAACTTTATAGTTTTTACGAAATTCATCTATAAAATCATATTCTATATATTTGATATATTTGAAAATTTATTTAGAATTCTATTTTATTAAATCCTTAACATAGATTATGATATTTAAACTAGATTCCATCTAATTTGATTAAATTTTAACATAAATTTTAAAATTGTATAGTTTTTTTTATTATAACAAAAAACACCTTTAGCAAAAAAGTCTTTTTTTAACTCTCTTTTCTTTTGTTTCCTTTAATTTTTCACTCTTTTTTCTTTTGTTTCTTTTAATTTCTCACTCTATTTCCTCTTTCTTTTTTTTCTCTCTTTCTTTTTTTTTTTACTTTTTATATTTATAAACATTTTAAAAAATAATATAAAGATATTTTTATGTAAATAAAATATTTATTAAATGTTAAACAAAACATAAGATTCTTTTCATTTAAAATAAATTCTATTTTTATTATATAGTATACAAACATAAAAATTCATTTAAATGAATACTATAAGAAAATTCACTTACGAATTAAAATAACTTTAAACTATATTTGAGTTTCTTATGCCAACAACATGAAGAGAGTGTAATAAGATTGTTGGTGTGATTTTTTTTTTTTTAATAATTACCCATGGTTGCTTTGTTTTTTCAATGATATTTTTTTTATTTCTGAATATTTTTTTGTTTGACAAAGAATAGTGATCAAATCTTTTTAAAAAAAGTATTATCAATGAGCTAAATTTAAGTAATTTTGAGTTGTTTTCTTTAATTTTTTATTTGGTGCACGATGTAAAAATACAAAGTTGCAAATTTCATGGAAAACCAAATTAGAACGAGTCAATATTATAAATGATTTTGTCAATAAGAAAGTAAATAAAATCCAAATTAATCAAAAAATCTAAAAGTGAAAAACCTTTCATATACATTTAGATATGAGAATCGCTAACTAACCTCAAAAATTCTAAAAATCCTAAAATTATTTTATAGTGTATTTTTATAAAATTTAATCATAAATTCGTATTTTATATGTTTGGTACAAATGAAAATTTAAAATTTTATTTTATTAAACCTTTTGAATTAGTTATAACTAAATCAAATTTATTCAAATGAATTCTAAAATTATAAAAAATTTTGTTAATTTTAAAAATTAATACAAGCAAATTTTTATAAAAATGAAATATTGCATGGAATTCTACATTTGAACTTAACATAAAATTTATTTGCATTTGTAATGAATTTTTTCATTTTATAATCTATCAAAATATAAAAGTTTGGAAATTTTATAAAAAACTATTTATAAGTGCAGTATATTTTAAAATTTAACCAATCCTATGTTAATATCTAATGGTAGTTGTACATGCTTCAAAGTATATTGATGTAACATGCTGTTGGTTGTAATATAAATTTAACTTTTCTGCATGAAGCAAAACAATTTTGAAATTGATTTTTAAAAAGTTTTAAGAATCAAGTAATTGAATCTTTAAACCTTAACTATACCTCTAAAAAACTTGTTTCTAACATGCTAAGTTATAAAGATTTAAAGGTTGTTAATTCAAGAACCTAAATTAACTAAAACCAATTAAAACCTAGAATTAACCAGTTTACAAAATTATTAAGCTTTCACTTAACAACCTCACTAAATGCTTTCAAGAATGCAAAAAAAGAATAAATCTCACAAAGCAATACGCTTAAGAAATCAATAATTCATTAATTTAACCATGGTGGCTGAATGAAGAGTTAAAATATCCTTTACATTACATAATTTCCCATTCCAAATTTAGCTTCTACAAGCAATCAAATTAATGAATCTAATTATGTAATTCAGCCATAGAGGAATTAGTCATCAAAATAGTAGCTAAATAATTTAATCCTAATGAAATTAGAATAACAATGCCAAGATTATGGCCTTAGGGTAGTTTGGCCATGAGAGTTTTGTTGGCATACATGAAGACTAATGAAAGTTGCACTCAAGAAACAAACTTTGCTAAGCAAGAACATTAAAATCCTAAATAGAAAAGGAAAAGAAGAAGAATTTAACAAATGAGGAGGAATTGTGATAAGATTAGGAGGATAATGTAAACTAAGCAAATTTTGGAAGATCTTAGATTTTGACATGTTGACCTTATGTTATATTGATGTGTGGAGAAATTTGAGTTGTTAACGGGTCTCCTAATTGGTTTAACCAATCCTTCAAATTGGTTTAAAAAATTCTTTAACTAATTACTATTAATATAGAATATACTATAAATGGCAACCATTTATCATATGGTGTTATAGTTAGAATTTTTGTATTAATATCAGAAATGGTTTGAAATTTTCAATCCAAATTTGCTTTATAAAAATTTAATCTAAATTTAAAGTAGACTTGAAATGATTCCATTTGATATTGACTCTATCTGATATCCACTCTATCCAAAGCTAAATCGATCAGATTTGGTGACTCACTCAAATTACCTTTATCCTAAATAATATGAATATGAATTTTATCTAATTTTAATTATTAAAAAATTATAATAAATTTGTTATAAATCAAAATAATATGTTATGTTGGCCCTAGGCACCAAGAAGGGGGGTTGAATTGGTGGATAAAAATTTTAAAACAGAGATAAAGAGAAGAAGATAGAACAATGAAGACACAAAGATTTTATAGTGGTTCGGGTATTAACCAATCCTACATCCACTCCCCAATTCACCAATTGGGTATTTTACTCATTCACTAGTGTTTTACAAGCTCACACTCAACTTAGTGTTTAGGCTCACACCAAACCTTACAACTTGTGTTTTCTAGGCTCACACAAAAACCTCTTACAA